>RJWJ010049958.1:0-10068 GCA_004363605.1 Indri indri | reverse complement strand
ACTGAATCCTCAGGATCTTCTCCCGCCCCCAAACTGCACACCTGCAGGGAATGTTGCTAATATGTCAAGGGTTTCACAGACACCCTGAAGGACACCCCTAAGCTTTTCAGGATTTCTAAGGTCACTGATATAAAGAGTGAGGGCAAGACCTCCAGAAACCGTGTGGCGGGAGGGCTGTTGGCAGAGACTGGGGCTCGCCGCGGAGGAAGGCTGACTGGCTGGAGGGCTAAGGCACCCTGATGATGGGGATGGCTGTCATGAGTGAGGGGTTTGTTCTCAGGAGTTCTGGGGGTTGGAGTAGAGGCCAGTGAGTGGAGCTCGGGGTGGTGAGTCTCTTCCTAAGAAAGGCACTTCCAAAGGGAGAGCACCTGGCGTGTCACAGGTGATCAAACAGTCCAGCAGAAGCCCAGGGGCGATGCTACAGGAGGGGCCACTGCCTCTGGAGCAACGCTGGGCCCCGTGGCCGTGGCCGCCCTTCCCTCTTTAGAGCGCAAGGACCCAACAGGGAAGGATAATGGGTGGGGACACTCTTTCCTTCTTCCTTCCGTCTGTCCATCCATCCTTCCTTCCATGACTGTTTGCAGAGTACCTGCTACAGGTCGGGCATCACTCCAGGTGGAGACGCGGCTACAGCATTTTACCTCCAGTGCGGGAAATAGACAGTGAACAAAATAACTGAGAGCGAAAATGATGAGAAGAAAACTGGTGAGACAGAGGCTGCGAGAGCTGCACCGGGAGCTAGTCTGCACGGGAAGCCACTGGAAAAGATGATTTCCATCTGAGACCCGAGTGACAAGCAAGAGCCCAGCCCAGGTCAGAGAGTTCCAGGGCACGACAAGCCCAAAGACGGAAGGTGGGACCCGCCTGGCGGAGCTGGCGCACAGGTAAGGACAGGTGCGATCTCAAGGCCTTGCTAGCTGAGATCTGTGTAAGCGAGGAAGGGCAAACTGGCCCTGCGGCAGGCAAAGTGAGACAAACACAGCTGCCAGCAGGACACAGCTGAAGGCGACAGAACAGAGGCACAGGATACCCCGGCGAGACCGCACTGCAGCGGCAGGAATGACTGGCACTCCCTCCTTAGAACCGCCCGGCACAAGGCCACTTCCAGGTTGGCCCGCGGATCCCCAACACACGCTTTCTCCCCGGCTGCGGCAAGCCAAGTCGACCCAGCGCTGGGGACTGCAGGGATGTCCCTGCGGTTATTTCGCCTGGTGGGCTTCAGCATCATAGTAACATGAGCCACGATTATTCTTACTGGATGCCGCGCAGTTTGCCAAGAACTTTGCACACAACTTAAGGCATTTCGCTTTTGCCAGAACCCCATGGGGTGACTATTACAATCATTATATGTTATCGTTATCCTTCTTGGGAGCAGGACTGGAGCTTAGAGAGGGGACACCACAAAGGAGTGAGACAGAGATTCAGACCAGGTCAGCCCCACAGGGGAGCCTGCGTTCTCCCCGCTGCTCCCTGCCCGCGCCGTGCTCACTTCCACAGCCTTCTGAGAATGCTGCCCTGGGCAAGCAAGGATGCTGTCGGGATTGTGAGCGCCAGGGGGTGAAGAGCCAGCTCCTCCCCGAGGTCTGACCCCCAAGTGCTCGCTCTCAATCACCGTAGTTTACCACCTTCCCGCTTCCCTCCTCACTGAGTGAATTTCTGTCGTAATGGGAAATGCAGGCGACAACCCATTCCGGCACACTGGATCCCGGGAGAATTTGCAGGGTATATAAATGCGAACACATTCTCATTCCCAATAGGCACTAATCACTCTAACGAGGGCAGGGACTCAGTTCAAACACATGATTAGAGCTGATAACACCGGAGCAAACATCTTCCTTCAACTGTGCGACCATGACACTTTACAGAGCACCCCTGGGCCAAGCCGAGCTTTCGGAGTCTCCCGGGGACCCTTCCCGAGTTACAGATTCCTCACCGGTTTGTAGAACCAGCATGTCTTAGGAGGCAACAACTGACCTTTGCAGTAATCAAAACAGGCAAATATTGGCAAAATAATAAGCGGGAAATAGTGAAAGTTCCATCGGTAAACAAAATATTCTTCCGCCCAGTGCGGCTTGCAGCCCCAAAGCTAACGCTCGCATCCCCCACTATCCGCTTCAGACATTGCTTCCTCCTCAGAGTCAGTCAGACACTTCCCTTTAACAAAGCTTCGCTGCCTCCTTGTTTGGAAAAGAACAGAAGATTCCCCCTGGAAAGAGAGTAAACAGTGGAGGACAAACATGGCCCGAGAAACATTTGACGTGAGATCGACTCCAGGCCGCACGGCTTTCCAGCCTCACGACCTTAGGCGGGTCACTTGCACTCCCCGAGCCTGTTTCTTCAGACTGGGGCAAAATCCTATGCACTTCCCAGGGTTATGACAAGGACAAAACGAGACAATAGCATAAAATCACCTGGCTCAGTGCCCACGTGCAAGTCCCTCACGCGCCACGCGGGCTTTGAAGCCAGAGTCTGCTCTGCCCCGCTGCGCCGACCTGTGCCCTCTCAGGACCTCCGCCTCCCTGCGAACCAAGGAGGGGACGCCCTTGAGGTCTTGCCTCCTTCCCCAGCTCCCCGCCCTCATCCACAGAGGTGACAACGTTCACCGTGGCCCTCAAGCATCTGCTCCTCACGCGTCAAGCAGCAGGGCTCTGGCCGTGCCTTGGAGCACAGCCCGAGAGCTCCACGGTGGAGTCTGCCCTGAGTCCGAGTGTGAGCGCCCACTCCAGCCTCCCCCTGACCCTACTTTCCTTATCTGCAAATAGAGGTGGTAACACCCACCTGTACCAGGTGAGGTTCTCCAGAGAAACAGACCAATAGAATGGGGCCTGGGGTGTTATCATAAGGAATTGGCTCGTGCGGTTACGCAGTCGGCAGGCTGGGGAAGCCAAGCGGAGTCGCTGTTTAGCCTGAGTCCAAACGCAGGACCAGACCAATGTCCCAGCTCAAGCAGGCAGGCCGGGGGAGTCCCTCGTACCCAGCCTTTGTGTTCTCCTCAGGTCTTCAGTTGATTGGGCGAGGCCCCCAGGGAGGGCCAGCCACATCACTCAAGCTACAGACTCAAGTGTTCATCTCATCCAGAGACACCCTCAGACACACCCAGAACAATGCCTGACCGAATGTGCCACCTTGGCCCAGTCAAGCTGACAAACAAAATGAATCGTCCCACCACTCAGCTGGTAGTTGTTAGGAGTCAATGAAATACAGCATTGGAGAGGTTACCCGGGTACGGTCCCTACCACTGTCATCATCATGTAACAGCAGGACATGGGCACATCGGATTCCTGATGTTGCTCGAACCGTGATGTGGTGACAGGAATGGGCTCAAAGTGACTGTCTTCTCCGTGAGTTGCTGGAAGGTCAAAGGGGTGAAGGCGGATGGCTCCCTCGGGAAGCCCTGCCCCCCCCAGCCACACCCTCCGCCTGCCCGGGCCGGGCCAGAGGCATCCCAGAGCTGAGGTTTAATCTGCACACCCACGTCCTGCCTCCACCTCCAGTCCGAACGGCTCCCAGGCAGTGTCCACAGCTCAAACTGTGCCCCGCCACCACCCGGCGCCATGGCCTTCCGCCTGTGCAAGCTCTTCCCAACTGTCCCAAAGGTGAGGCCTCCGCTCATCGAAGGCGCAGCAGGTGCCGGCCTCTGAGCTGAGCACTTCGTCACCCCTGTTATTTCATTTATCCTCAGGCATCACGACAAATAAATTCTTTGAACAGAGTCTCTTGGGGAGGAAGCTATGGAAGAAAACCCCCTGCTATGCTGCCCCGTGACAGGAAGTGAGAGCATGAGACAGGGACGCTGTCTCAGCAGAAAGGGACAGGCCCTAAAGGTTGAGGGAGCAGGGGGAAAGGACAGACCCCACAGCAAAGGGAGCCCGTGACCCAGGCCCATCCTCCCCCTTCCCGGACTGGGATGAATCACAGGAGGCAGGAGGAGGGGCCCAGGGGTATGTTACCAGGGGCCCGGTCGCCTGGGGAGGCAGATGCTAGAGGGACTTCGGAGTTGAGACCAGGACTCTGCATTTGAACGCACTTCCGATGTCAGTTCTGGGAACCACTGCTCCACCGGCCGTCTCAGGAGGAGGAAGAGACTCGGAATCACAGAACCTGGAGCTGGAGGACCTCAGAGGCCGTCCAGTCCCAGCTCGCTCTCAAGCAAGACACATCTGCCCCACCAGTTTCTGCGCAGCCCCTTCTGTGACAGCGATGCCACTGCCTCCCAGAAGCACATCGGGAACAGCTGCACTTCATGGCAGCAGACAGACTCACTCCCGGGCTTTGCCATTCTTTAAAGACTATAAGCCTTAAAAGAAATCATGGCAGAGCTGGCCAGAGGCCACCTTTGGCCGCAGCCTCTCTGTGACCTTTCCTGTTGCCATGGAGAGTTTTCCCAGGACCTTCAAGTCAGAGCCCTGAGTTCAAATGCCACCTCTGCTGTGTGACCTCGGCAGGTCACTCACCCTCTCTGAGCCTCCCTTTTCCTACCCATATAATGGAAATATTACCTTCCTCAAGGGCTGACATGAGGGTGAAATGGCTTAACAAATGAGGTGCCCACCACAGTCCTAGATACTTGTAAGTCCCCCCAAAATGTCCCTTCCTGTCCCCTTTCACCAAGTCTCCTCCTCTTCCCCATTTCAGGGGCACATAGCCCTCCCCCCCACCTCAGTTGCTCTTAGGGGACCAGCTGCTGTTGGTCATTTTTACCGCGTGTACTCCGGCGTGTCTCCCTCCCAGCCGTGCTGAGCGTGAACAGCCTCAACGTGGATGCGCCGCCCTGCAGTGTTGCAGAGGCTCTGGCCCCACCTTCTCATCCTGTCCCCTCCCAGCAGCGGGGCAGCGCAGGGTGATGACGTCCATTCTCTAAGGGAGGAGGATGGGAAGTGGCTTGCCCAAGGTCACACAGGGGCCAGGGGTGCAGGAGCAGGAGGTCTGCCCAGTTCAAATCCCACTCTCCGTACCTGGCCAGGTGACTGCCGCCACCCCCTCCACCTCCCCCACCATGGGGCTGCCCTCCCTCGGCTAAGTAACCCCAGCTGCTCCTTAGGGGCAGCCTTTGGCCTTGGTGGTTGGGGCATCGTCTCTGACAGGTGAGACACCCTCAGGCCCTGGCTGCCCCCACCCGCCCTGCCAGGCCCTCAAGGTGTACAGAGCTACGAGCAAGGGTGCCAACCGCGACCAAATCCGTCAGGGGCACCTGCACCACCAAACACTGCCAACCATCCCAGCCTAAGGCGTGTCTCCCTCCCCAAAGCCCCTGAACCCCTGGTCTCCGCCTCTTCCCACCACACCCTGCGCTCCAGCCACGGGATGCCAAGTCCAAATCCACCCCTGCCCCGCCCCAGGCTCCACGCCTTTGCCCATGCTGTTCCTGGGGTGTGTCACCTCCTCCACTCCCCACCCCCAACCCAGCCACCTGCAAACTCCTCCAAGTTCCAGCTCAAGCACTTCTTTCTCTGGGAAGCTTCCCCCAAGAAGACCCAGGCAGAAAAGCTACAGGCAACCCACCTGTCACAGTGAGCCTTTGTCCCTGCTGGGGAAGTGAAGAAGCCTGGTCACTGAGTCCCTGGGATCCTGCCCAGTTGCACGGTCACTTTCAGCACTCGTATCTGAGGACAGGGATACGCACCTGATGACTTCGTGTCTATTTAACTTCGTGCCCGGCACTGTTCTTGCGTGATCAACTCATCTAATCCTCGCCATCAGCCTAGAGCGGGGGCGCTCCCATTGTCCTGGGGCGTAGGAGCGGCATCCGTAAGGCTGCCACCACAAAGGCACGTTCAGGTCGGAATGGGGGAAAGGGTCTTTTAGGAAGAAGGAATGGGGGCAGACCAGGAACAGCAGCAACGTGCCCCTGGCGGGCCACACACCTGAATCTCAGAGCCGGACGGAGCCAGCTGCCACGTCCACCTCATGACCTCCTGACCCCTGTCTCTGCTGACTGGAAACACCTGCCAGTCAGTCACCTTTGTGATCATCCTCATTCTGCCCCCTACAGCCTCACCTGAGGGCCCAGCCAAGGCCAGGGGTGGCTTCTGCCCAGCAGGAGGGGCCAGTGCCAAAGGGGGCTCTGGACTGAGTGGCAGGAGGGCCTGGGGCCAGGAAGGGGCTCCCTGAGGGGAACAGACGGTTACAACCACACAGCCAGGGCCTCCTTAGAAACCGAACCAGGGGAAGGTGGGGCTGACCTGGGGCAGGTGTGAATACCTGAACCACCCTGTGGCTACAGCCCCAGAGCATCCACCCCCTCCGCCCTGCCCCCCACCACCTGGCACCCCACGCTGGCAGCCGGAGGCTGATGCTGCAGGCTGCCCCCAACTCCTGGAGAGCCATGTGGGCTGGGGCCCAGAGGGAGGCAGTACAGGCGTCAGAGACCACCAGGGAGACCACAGCCGGTCACGAGCTCGAGCTCACTGGAGTGGTGGGCGGCCTGCTTAGCTGTGAGCTCGGCAGAGCCCGACCCTGACTGGCGCAGGCTGGGGCTCTGGGGCTCTGGGGCACCAGCCTGCACGGGTCAGCGGGATGTGGGTAAGTCCTGGGGCTTTAGAAGGCCAAAGGCAGGATGGCTGGATACGTTATTATAGTATGTTATGTCCCCTTGACTTGGTGGCAAAAGCGCACAGCCTGGTAATTAGAAATCCCTCTGGCCACCTGAAACCATAGAATTTCAGCCCAGAAGGGATCTTGACACCACACATTTCAGGGACCACAGCCTGGAAGTACTGGCTCACCTGTGGAATACGGATCTTCGGCCCCCAAGACTGCCCCGCACCTGCACAGCAGCCCCTCCCCCTGGAGGTGCCTGCGCCCTCCCTGCTGGCCAATGTTTACAATACCACTGTTCACTAAGGGCTCTACGTTGAGCACCTGTGTCCCCAGCCTCACGACTGGGTTCCTGCAGGGACACTTTCTCTGCACATTGCACTCATTTCCTGGTTTTGACAAGAAATGGCCACAGAGCCTCAGACCTTAGAGACCCGGCGTCTTTCATCGTCGTGGGATGGACCCAGAGGTGATGGAGGATGCGCAGCGACAGGCTGCCCCCTGCTGCCTCTCAGGTGTGTTGCATGCACTGCCTGCTTGGCCACGCTACCCAGAGCTGCTCCGATCTTCAGAAATATTATCCTCGACAAATGCTTTCTCCAAAAATGCATTCGGCTGCCCATCAGTGGGAAGTTGTAGAATAAAGAAAATAAAGACCATGCCCCAGAATATTTTTTCCAATGCTTAAAATTTCCCCAACTCCCAGGAATCTAGATTCTTTGGAACAGAAACCACTGAGTTTCTGTTTTTGACAGCCGACATAAAATTTTATGTGGGATGCTTTTCCTCTGTAAATAATAAGAGGAGACCAGGAACTACAGTCAGAGGAGATCCTGGTCCTGCGGCACATTTCTTGCCGTGGTCGTCCTGAGCCCCCAGCTTCTTCCCCCGAATCCACACATGATCGGTTCCACCCTGCAAGGCTGTCATGATACTTCAATGAGAAATGCGAGTGAGTGCACTTTTAAACCTTAAACACTATACAACTGCTATTTTTAATGTAATTATCTATCAGGGAATTTTTAAATCATCTCCCAGAGGCACGATTGGATTGAAAATGTGGACCATCTAATTGCTGAAAATTATCAAGGAAGCTCCTAGGAAAAAAAACAGTAGTCAAGCGCTCATCAGCCAAGCGCCAGCTCTGCGGTTCCCACGAAGCGCAGGTTTTAGGCGTCAGCTGAGCACATTCATTGCCAGGCCCCTCGCTCATGGCTTGTGCCCTTGGACACATCACGCAACCTCTTAACGCCTTTGTTTTCTCCTGCATAAAATGGAGCTGATACAGTTCACCAGAAGAGGTGAGGACTGAAGGTAATGTACATAAAGTGCCTGGCACGCAGTGGGGGCCAAATACAAGACGGTTTTATCCATAATATATCCCAGAAGTTTGAATCCATATAATCTGTTACAGGTTGAATTGAGTTCCCCCAAACTTACACTGAAGTCCTAATCCCCAGTATCTCAGAATGCAACCCTATTTGGAAAGCGTCATTGCAGGTGAGATTAGTTGAGACGAGGTCACACTGGAGCAGGGAGGGGCCCTAATCCAATACGGATGTGTCCTCATACAGAGGGGAGATTCGGACAGACACACACACAGGAAGACACCGTGTGAAGGTGGACGCAGAGATTGGGGTGATGCTGCTACGCACCAAGGAATACCAGAGGTTGCCCGGAAACCAGCGGAAGCTGGGGGAGGCCTGGAGCAGATTCTCTCACAGCTTCAAAAGGAACAAACCCTACCAGCACCGTGATCTTGGTCTTCCGACCTCCAGAACTGTGAGATGATAAATTTCTATTGTTTAACTACCCAGTTTTCGGTGTTCTGTTATGGAAGCCCCCGGAAACTGAAATGTAATCCAAGAGAGATTTTAACAACTTAACTATGTCTACTATTGAATAATCTTTACTAAGCGGCCTAGTGGGTTAGGGTCAGACCATAGACTAGAACGCACTTCTCTAGACTCCCAATACAGTGCTCTCTCCACTACCCCAGAAGATCATTTGTTAGAAGTTAACATGATTTTCTTAAAGGAGTTCAGTTTTAACTCACAAAGAGATTTTTAAAAAGACAGAAATCAGGAAAGCTGGATGATAAAAGTGAAGAAAATTAAAACTTTATAAAAAATTTTTAACCTGAATAAATTTTTATATTAAAAAGGAAAACCATTTATATGCAGAGTATACTTTTAAATTATTGAATAATATATGCTATTGTAAAGTATTCAAATACCATGAAAATATGAAGTAGAAAGTAATAAATCCCATAATTCTGCTCCCTAAAGACATCCCCTAGACACAGGTGCACTCATCCATTCAGGCTTTTCCCAAATTCAGCACAAGTGCATAATAACAAAATGAGAATCATACTACATATACAGCTTTATAACTTGTTTTGCTATTGTTTTTTCATTTGTTTGTTTTGCTTAACATTATATAGATGACATCTTTACAAGTGACCTTGCAAAGTGACCCCCTCCCTAAGTTATTTTTTGTTCTCTCCCCAATAGCTCAGACTTTCAGAGCACTCAAGCCTAATGAGCAGAACAGTGTAATCTTGCTTAACCAACTTCGCCACAGGACTTCGTGATACCTCTCCATCCATCACCAACAGCTGACTCTTGAATGAGATCACCTGCAGACCCCGGGACTTCAAACTCCACCTGCCCTGCATTCCACAGCCCACTGTAAAAGCCGAGTATCGCCCAACTTCCAGCTGATGTCAATCATCAGTTGCAATAAAACCCTTTCTTCCCTGGCAATACTCATTGTCTCAGTAACTGGCTTTCTGTGCAGCACGTAACCGGATCTAGACTGTGCTCCTGTGTTCAGTGACAATAGGTATTGTTAAAGGCACCAAAAGTAATTCAACCCATCTCCTATTGATGACCATTTAGGTTTTTTTTTTCTTTTTTTCTTTTTTTAGTTATAACACTGCAGAAAATATCCTCAAATAACTTTGCACCTTGGTATGAGCTTTTTTGCAGAATAAATGCCTAAAAATGGCAAAGCTAATATCATATGATTGTGGTGGTCTTAAAGCACACCTACAAATTATTTGACACTTCTCCCATCCAAGGTGGATTTTCATTCTCCTCCTCCTGAATACGGGCCAGTGCTAGTGCCTGTCTCTAACAAACAGAATGTAGTGGAAACAGCACAGGGTGGCTTCTGTGCTTAGGTTAGAAAAGGTGATGCAGCTTCAGCCTGGCTTCCTCTTTCTCAGATACTCATTCTCTAAACCAAGCCACCATTTAGGGGGAAGCCCAAGCCACTTGGAGAAGCCCCAGCTGGCCAGCAGGCGCAGCAAAGGTCACAGCTGATGGCACAACTTCCGCCCTGTGAGTGAAGGGCTTTCAGCTGGCCCCAGCCCCATCTCATCATTTTATACCGAAATAATTGGCCTTCAAAAGAAAACGGGCTGGGCAAGGTGGCTCACGCCCGTAATCCTAGCACTCTGGGAGGCCGAGGCGGGTGGATCGCTCAAGGTCAGGAGTTCAAGACCAGCCTGAGCAAAAGCGAGACCCC
>RJWJ010049957.1:0-10086 GCA_004363605.1 Indri indri | reverse complement strand
GGGACCACACTGCAGCCGCGTTTGTCAAAAGTGGCTGGGACCTGCCAGTCAGGTTGTTTCCCACTTGAGGCTCCTGTTGCACTATCACATAGAGTCCAAAGTCAGAAATGGCTTTCTTTTTTTTTTTTTTTTTCATTTTAATGTTATTTTGTTAATTTTTGATGCATGGATTGTATTTAGAACATTAATATTTGATCCTTTTTCTTACACACTTCATTTTATCAGCAACGCTATGTCTAGTTAGTCCTTTCCTTGGACTTATCTGTGGGGCCACGTTGCTCTGCACAAAGAAGCCCCACACTTCCTGTTTGGCTCCACTGCCTTTAGCAAAAAGGGTTTTTCTACTTTCTCTCTTTTTGTGTTATTTTTCTGTTTTACATTTGTGTGTCTAGGGAGAGGGAGAAGAAAATAGAAAGATTGGACTGCTTTCTTCCATATTAATCTCAGGGAAAAAGGCACTATATAAATAAATTAATGGAATAGTAGGAATAATGTAAACATTACCTTGGATGTTGTTAGGTCTGGAGTTGAGAGGGGACACATGGAGCCTCGTGTGTACCAAAATGCTCTTCATTTTGAGCATCTGGATGCAGATGGGTGGAGGCTGAAAAAGGCATCCACGAGAGAGAGAAAAGGGGAGAGCTGTGGGTTTTATAGAGGGTTTCTCACAAGGAAGTGAGCAACTGGGCCAGAACAGTCACTGTAATAAATTCTTTTCAAACAATCGGGAGGGATAAGGAAAGTAAGTTCCCCTCTTACATTCCATTCCTTTATCTCCCTAGGGGTCTGGCAAAGGCTACATGCCTGATACACCCCCAGGAAGGGGAGAACGGTGGGTTTTATAGGAGGTTTGAATGGAAGTTTGGGGAGGGTGAATTCTTTAAGCCTAACACGTAAACTGCTCACTGTGTGTTTGAATACCCCTCAAGGAGTTTCCACTCACTTTTTTTTTCTGTTGAGCTTTTACATCTTCACTACTACTAAGACTGCCATTTGTGATTGTGTCGGATGCCGTCTGTCCCTCGTGAATTTCAATCTTTTGTCTTTTGTTTCTGATTTCAGGAGCTTCACTCCCCAGCCCACCCCATGTTGAGCACCTTCTCTGCTCTCTTTCTCCATCTCACTCCTCCCCTCCCGTGCAGCTGCTTTGATCCTCTTGGATTTACTCTGTCTACAGACCCAGTGTACGCTAACTTCATTCCTTTTGATAGTAATTAGTTTCCTATAGCAATGTAACAAAGTAACCATGCACGTAGTGGCTTAAAACCACACATTTATTCTATCCCAGTTTAGGAGGTCACAGGTCCATTATGGGTTTCTCTGAGCTGAAATCAACGTGAGGGCAGGGTTGTGCTCTCTCCAGAGACTCCAGGGGAGAATCTGTTTTGGAGCCTTTTCCAGCTTCTAGAGCTGCATTCCTTCCATTCCTTGGCTTACTGCCACTTCCTCCATCGTCAGGGCCAGTGCTGCAGCGGCTTCTGTCTGACTCTGCTTCTATCACATGCTCTTCTTTTCTGCAGTCAAATCATCATCCGTTTCTCTCTTATAAGGATGCTTGTGATTGCATTTTGGGCCCACTCTGATAATCCTGGATAATCCCCTCATCTTAGAATCCTTAATTTAATCACAGCTTCGAAGACCCTGTTTCCATATAAGGTAACATTCAGAAATTTCAGGGATTAGGACCTAGATATCTTTGGAGGCCATTGTCAGCCTGCCACAAATAGTTCATGCAAATCGGTGTGACCATATTTGTCATGAACTAGTTTGAATTCACAGTCTCCCAATAAAGTGAGAACTCCAGAGCCTGAGGTTTTAGCCCCCGGGGCTCTGCCCTCCATCTCCCTTTACACACGGAGTATGCCCATGTGGGCCAGGGTCAGGGCGTAGCAAACAGGGCACGTGGGGCACAAAATTTAAGGAGACGCTCACTTTCAGGGCTGCAAACGCAAAGTTGGCACTTACACAACCTTGAGAACGGCTCGTTAAATGTTGCACCCTACGTGCCTTGCTCGTTTCACCCTCATTCTGGCCCTGCTGCAAATGTAGTGAACCACACATCACTGGCTGTGCATACCCAGTGCTTTCCTGCCTGTGCTCAGGCTGTTGCTTCAATCTGGAAATCTTATTGGCACTCTCTAGGCTTCAAGACCCAGGTATCAGTTCCCCCACAGGGCCTTACGAAATTGAAATGGAACTTCTTCTTTGCTCGCTCTGATTGGGGTCTCTGTGGGATCTCCAAATGTATAGATTCTGAACAAGTTGAGAGCAGACAAATCAATCACGGTGGGAGGTTTCCCTATGTAAGACTTAACAATCTGGAAGACTGGAGGGAATCTCTGTGGTCAGCTCACTTCAAAGAAGAAGCCCAGTGAGGCTGAGGTGGGCCGTTATTCTTCACCAGTTTGCTACTCAGGTAAGTTGTCCCGTATTTTCAGGAAAACTGAGTGAATAAAGGGGTGCAGAGACCAAGGATAAGAAGTATCATTCCACTGAACTTTCTTCCTCTTGGGAGTAAATATTAGGAGTGGGGAAGAAACAATTTTTGTTTCCTACACCGTAATATTATCCTTCTTCCTCCTTAACTTATTGGACTTAACCATAGCCTATGACCAACCAGAGATGTGGCACTCTCTCAGGAGCAGTGATAAGACGTGCATCCAGGCAATTGTACCCGCACATTTACAGGGCTGGCTGCCCACTGCCAACACTGCTCCTGTGGGTGTTCTTGGGCCACTTGTGGGCAGTGCAGAGTTTACATATAGAAGGATCTTTTACGTAGGTCAGCACATTAATTAAATCGAATCCAAGGCCACTTTATACCAACACTGGAATTCATCTGCTCTCCTCTTCCCGACTTGGCTACTTTGTTTATCACAGCCTCAGAGGACCTGCCAAGAGTGCAAGTGGAAATAGTGATATAAAATGCATAAAACAACCCTAACACTGAGGTGCTAGCCGTGTGGACATTGTATGAATTTGAATATGAATCCCATCAGATTGTCAAATTCTTGAGGAAAAGTTAAAATCCAAAAATTACTTGGCAATATCTAACTCAATGAAGTTTCAAAATCTAAACTCCAGTCTCCTTTTTATGAATTGAAAGTCCAAAGTGCAAAATTCTTAAGTTAAACTGAAGTCCAAAAACCGTCCTCACAGATGTTTTCCTCTGCTCAGTTTCAGCCAGAGCCCCGGTGATTTCGGAGTGATGCAGAAAAGACAGAGAAAGACCTTGATGTTAGTCTTGTTAGGATGCTGGTCAGTCATGCCAGTTGTTTGGAATCCATGACCTATATGCGTAAATCCACTGGGGTGAATTTAATCTTTTTGGCACTATACATTGCCTGGTATTAGAGATAAAATCCATCCATGTATATACCCTCTTCTCTCTGAAAACGGCTTTTGAGCTATTGCTGCCTTCTCTGAGAACTTTCAATGGAGGCAGCTGTGGGAGCAGAGGCGAAGCTACTTCTCCGCCCACCAAAGGTTTGCTGAAAAAGAACTGACAAAAGACTGATTAATAGGAGAAAAAAAAGCATATACAATTTTTTTATATAAAATTGCAGGAGTGTGATTACCCAATAACCCAGTGAGGTCCACATGCTTATACACCATTCTTCATAGGGAAAGGGGATGGGGGTTTTAAGAATAAATGATTTCAGGAGGAATGAATAAGCCCAAAGAACAATGGCCTGGGATAGAATTCCTCTGAGCTCTGCGGGAGGTGGTGGGAAGAAGAACAAAGGTTGCTTTATGCAGGCGAATCCTCCCAGGTAATCTCTCAGCATATCTGTCTTCAGAAGAGTAGATGAAAAGTCTGTCTGGGCACAGTGACAACTCCCTGTCTTTTCTCTTCTCCGGTGGTTTATCTTTCCTGGTTATTTGATGAGATTCCTAGGGAGGAGGTCTTAAGACAATGCATTTTTTTTTTCTTTTTTTTTTGAGGGGAGGGAAGCATCCTTAGACACATAAGGAAATTCCAGAGAGAGTCCCTCCTGGAGTTTTGGGAAAGGAAGAGGATCAGAGAGACAGGGGTGGGGAAAGGCAGAGAGACCTTGGTTCTGAGGCTTATTTCTGAGTCCTTTCAATTTTCTTCAGTTCAAAGCACTCAGCATGCCAGAGTGCCATATTTTGAAGTATTGTTTTGTGTGCCCCAACACATCTCTGGCCACCACTTCTTTCCTATCTGACAAATCAAAATCTCTCAAATTTCATTTCCTCTTTGAGCCCAGTGTTCCTGTTCTCTCTCTCATCCCCTTTCCCTCACCCAGAGCTGAGTGAGGACGGAAATCTGTCTCGTTTCCTTGCCTTTACTGTCTCTTGTAGCCCAGGAATTTTCTATTCTTTGCTAAATATCCTTTTTCCATGGCCTCTTGCTATGAAATTGCTTAGGTCCAAAAAACCTGCTTCCTGCCGACGGCCGTACCACCTTGAACACGCCCCATCTCATCTGAAAACCTGTCTCCTAAGGAGATTCTTCCTTCTCCTCATGCCTGTATTTGGAGAATCTCATTCAACAAATTCCTGAACCAAAGCTGCTGTTGGTAATTCTGAAGCTTGTGTCCTTGGGACTTAGGGACCGGCAATGCTCCTGCCAGGTGCAGCTCCAGGCACCGTCTCTGCTTTTAGAGATTCCAGATCCTGAGTAGCATTTTCTCTGCAACCTCCTTTGCTGTAGTCCTGGCGTGTGTCTCTAGTGTTTCATCCCCCGCCTCTGTTGCTGATTCCTTTCAAGACGCAACTGCTCTCTAACAGTTTACTCTGTTTCCAGGCTGGTCCCCTTTTGTGTCAGTACCACTTGCTGGATTAAGTGCCTGCCTTCCTTTCACACTGGTTTTGCTCTCTGGCCCAGGCATTTGTTCTCAATCATACTCCTCTGAATTTTGCATTGTGGGATAATCCATTAAAAAAATCAAATCAATAAGTTCCGGGTCTGTCAAAAACATCCTTCATGTTTAAATCAATCTTGTCCATCCTTTCCTGCTTGTGTTGGGTAATCCCTCTTGGGAGACATTCTCTCATTGGACCAGAATTTATCTCAGGTCCAGTCTTAGTCTACACTTGTCCTTCGTGGCTCTTCTTACATCTTTTCTATGTTTTCTTTTGGAATCTTAATTCTACAAATTTCTGGAGCATACTTTCTTGAGGCACAGGTGATGTACCAGTAGTTAGAAACTTTTAATCTATCATATCGTGCTTCGGATATTTTACATGGCTCTTTCTAGCCTTCCTTTTCAAATCTGTCCAGATCTGTTAGGCAGATAGGAAGGGATTCTGGGTCTACTAGGGACAAAAGTGAGTGTCTTGCCTTGGCGCAATTGCCCCACATGGGAAGAATGACAAGGGTGGGCCTGAGGCCCCCAACTTGGTCCTGCTCCCCCTTAATCCTGCCCGGAGTGACCGTCATACCTGGGGAGGAGTGAATACCCTGCGAATCTGCCAATTATAACTTACCACACCAACTGCAAAAGAATGCAGAGGACTCTGTAGCCTACGGGCCAAGCAGCTCCCTAGGTACCACAGAATCTGGAAATAGAGCATCACACATGCATAGTAAGACTCAGGTCATGCACCTCCCAACTGTCCAATCAACGTAGTTCCATGGTAATGTCTGAGCCATCGGGAGGTCCCAATCTGGGCACTATAAAACAAGACTGAGACCATAACCAACCCCTTTTTGGCCCCTTCCTTATGTTCTCCCTTTGCTGCAACAATGGGTCCAGTCGTCATCTGTGGTGTATGTATCACGCTCTGTAAACCTATATCTCACTCTTGCTCTCTCCTATCTTTCTCTCCTCAATAAACCTAATTTTCATGCTTGTCTTACTTTGATGTGTCTGGTCATTCTTTGGCCATGGGCACTTCAAGAACTTATGTTTCAGACTGAAAACTGATAGATCCACTGGATAGAGTTTTCCAGATCTTTAAGGAGTTATTTTACCATGAACTTTTCCACTTGTGCTTTTGGGGACCCTTAAAATATTTCCAGGCAAATGACTTCAAATCTCCAACAAAGATAGACAAATGGCCAACAAGCATGTGAAGAGTTGTTAAGCTTTGGTTAGTCATTAGAAAAAAATGCCAAACCAAAACAATGAGATACCACTTCATACCCAGTGGGATAGCTATAATAATAATTAAAAAATTAAATATAAAACCCCCCAAATCACAAGTGTTGGTGAGGATATGAAAAAATTAGAACCTTTGCACATTGTTGGTGGGAATGTGAAATTGTTCAGCTATTGGGGAAAACAATTTGGCGGTTCCTCAAAAAGTTAAACAAGAATCACCATATAATCCAGTAATTCCACTTATACTGAAAATAATTGAAGACAGGTATTCAAACACAAACTTGTACAGGAAGGTTTATTGCAACACTATTCACAATAGTCAAAAGATGGAAGCGACCCAATGGCTACCAACAGATGAGGGCATAAGCAATATGCTGCATATCCATGCAATGGAATAGTATTCAGCCACAAAAAGGAATGAAGTACTAATACAGGATAAAACATAGATGAATCTCAAAAAAAAATTATACTAAGTGAAAGAAACCAGACACAAAGGTAACACATTCTATAATTCCTTTTACATGAAATATCTAGAATAGACAAATCCATAGAAACCGAAAACAGATCCAAGAGGAGGGGCTTGGGAGGTGGGATGGGGAGCGACTGCTTAACCAGCACCTACTAGAAAGTCTCCCTCTCTCCACACACACATACAAACATATACACATGCATATACATATATGCATAAATAAAAACAAAAAAGATTTGCCAATACAAGTACTGGAAGAGATATAGAGCAACCATAACATTTATACAGTGCCGTTGGGAATGCAAAACGATACAGCCGTTTCGGAAAGCAGTTTGGCAATTTCTTATAAAGTTAAACATTCACTTACGTATATGAGACTCAGATATTCTATTCCTAGACATTTACTCAAAAGAAATGAAAACTTACATTCACACAAAACCTGTATGTGAATGTTTAGAGTAGTTTTGTTTATATTCTTTCTACTCCCTAAATGGAAACGAGCCAAATGTGCCTAACCAGCGGATAGCTAAAAAAATTGGCTACACTCAGCAGTAAGAAAGGAACTATTGCTCCAAGCAACAACAGAAGAATGTTGGAAGCACCATGCCAAGTGAAAGGACCCAGACCCAAAAGGCTACACACTGTATGATCCCACTTATACAGAAATCTGGAAAATGATTATGTAAATAATTATAAATATAATTATAAATATGTATTCTGGAAGAAGCAAGACTAGTCTATAGGGACAGAAAACAGAAAATAGGTGAGTGGTTTGCAGGGGCTGGAGGTAGGGGTACAGGTCAACTACAACAGGGTGAGCAGAATTCTGGGGCTGAGGGAACCGTTCTATGTCTTGATTGCGGTGATGGTTACACAACTTGAGCGTTTGCCCAAACTTCTAGGATTGTACATTGAAAAATAATAACTTTTATTGTATGTAAGTAATACTTTAAGTTAAAAACTGGGGAAAATATATAAATATATCCCCATATTTTAGCACAGCACCTAACGTATAGTCCGGCACTCAATAAATGTCGAATGAACACTCCCTTCATTTTTATTTTTAAAAGTCTTAAATGACACAAACGTCTAAAACAACAGTTAAACTTTAATTAGTTTGTAGGTTATTGAACCTTCCCTAGCAGCCCTATTGATAATGAGAAATTCCCTAGGGTATTCGAAAAGCTAGAGTTGGGAATGATAATTTAAAAGTTCCCACAACCTTTGGATATCCTTTATTTGAGGCGGGAATTTAATTTGTTCTTGATTTAAGCTGGGCCAGAAGGAGCCCAGCTCTTTCCAATTAGTATGGGAAGGATAGGAGGAAGGAGCTTAAAGTCTGAAACTGTGGCTGTCAGAACACTTAGAGTGCTGATTTGAGGGAAAATGAAAAAGTAAGTGTAAAGTAATGAGTTTTTTCTAAAACTGAATCCATCGAACTTAAAGGACTGCCCTTTATTCTGGCATTATGTGCTTTCTTTTTTATGATATTCAAATGGATTTTGTTTATGAAATGATGATAGTGGATGATTATTTCACCTTTTGTTTTTACATGTCCTTAAAAAAAGAATCTGCAATGCCATTTCAGGCATTCTCTGCCCCTCTCTCTCTTTGTCTCTCTTTGTCTCTGCCTCTTTGCCTGTCTTTCATTTGTCTTTTACCCGTCAAGGAAACACAGGCATTTATGTGGTAAACACTGATTAAGAACAGAGTGAGGGTGTTGTGCTGGGGTGGGGGATGCTGGGCATGTGTGGCTCCCCTCCCTGTGGCCGTGGTTTCCCTTCTTCCCTGTCCCTGATCTCTGCTTAGGCTTTTGCTCCTAGCTGACTAGGAGCAAATGCAGCAGTCTAGCATGTTTCGGAAATGTTTTGGAAATTCACGAGGTATTTCCTAAGTTTCAAGGACTTGCTCAGAAGTGTTGGATTTAAATGATCAAAATCTAGGCTTTGAGGGTCACAAGCTTCCCACATGAAGGGTGGAATTGACACCTCTTTGGATACTTTGCTGTTTCACCCTGTCTCCCCGAAGAACAAACAAAACAGCCCAGTTCCATCTAGGCCATGTTTGGATCATGTCTTTCATCTGTGGCTTGAACAAGGACTTCGGTGTGGTCACAAACCTCCAAGAGGCTGCTTTGCTTGGTTTGTAGACTTTACCTGCCATGGAGAGGTCCTTCTATGAGCCTGTAAGAGCACATGGCCACCTCCACCTTTGTATAATGCCTTTGGAAGGTATTATCTGAACAGAGTATCATTCCACTGTTACTCTGCTGAGGGTCATGTTTGTTTTTGCAACCTGATTGAGATTTTTCCAGGCTGCCATGCTATGCTACAGGCTAATGGAACCCAGAGTTGAAATCAGAGTTGGTAAGTAATATTCATTGCCTGTCATTTGGCTAATGCATTAGAATTAATCTAAATTTATCCTGATGATATCTTATAATGGTTAAACTCATTAATTGTTTATATAATGACTTGCATATGTGGTTTTATTAATCATTCCTTATAAGAAGCTTTATAAGGTTGTTCTTTGCCTGGGAGGCCATAATTTCCCATCCTCTCACACCCAGTTCCCACCTCCACCCCCATCTCCCAATCCCTACGTGATAGGGTATGTATGCAAAGGCTAGCCCCTTGCCTCAAGGTGGGATTAATTTTGTGGTATAAAGCCTTTCTGTAAGATCAGACTGAATTTAGTCTTTGGCTGAGACTACATCTGCCTTAGTTTTTGCTCTGACTCCCGAGAGCATTCTCCAGTCAATTATTTAAACAAAAATCCCTGCCTCAGGCTCTGCTTCTAGGAAACGTGATCAAGACTGGTATGACTCCAAAGTCACCACAAACGGTATGGATATAAAAGAGTCCAGTTACCTTCAAGATAACTTGTCAAGAGTACTGTCATGAGGGCTATTTCATATTATGTGGTGACAAGCCAACTCAGCCTAATCTCCTTAGGGAGAAAGATGGGCACTGCATTTCACATTATTTTCCTAAAAGGTGTGAAGAAACATTGTTGAGTATCAATAAAGCACAGGGTATATCATAGAATATGATATTCTAGAATATCAGAATATCAGAATCCAATATCTAGAATATTGGATATTCTAGAAATCAAAGGTAAAACTGGTATCGAGGGGTGTATTAATTTCTTATGGCTACTGTAACAAATTACCACAAAGTTGGTGGTGTAAAACTACAGACATTTATTCTCTAACAGTTTTGTTACTAGATTGCTGAAGCGAGTGACTATCACTGGGTCAAAATCAAAGACAGGGCTTCGCTTCTCCCGAGGCTCTAGGGGAGAAACCGTTTCCTCTTCCAGCTTCTGGTGGCTGCTAGCATTTCTTGGCTGGAGCAGCCTTACTCTGATCTCTACTTCTTCTGTTGGTGTAATATCTCCCTCTGCCTCCCTCTCATCAGAATACATGCAATCACATGTAGGGCCCACCCAGGTAATCCAGGATAATCTCCCCATCTCAAAATTTTTGACTTAATCTCATATAGAAAGATCTTGTTTCCATATAAAGTCACATTCACAGGTTCTAGG
>RJWJ010049956.1:0-10073 GCA_004363605.1 Indri indri | reverse complement strand
AGGAGCTACCTCCTCTCTCTGGGAAATTCCTTCAACTGACAGCTACACTCCACTGATTCCAGACCTTTGTGGCCAACCCCAACCTTTGACACCAGGACTGGATTTTCAGCCACCTCTAGACATGGCCACATGGATATCCTCCAAATATCTCAAAATGAACAGAACTAAATATGAACACTCAATCTCTCTTTATCTACTCAAGGAACTTCTCTTCCTATCTTCCTTGACTCAGTAGATAGAGTCATCAGCCACTTGTTCTCAAGCTAGAACCCTGGGAGTCTTCCTTGATTCGTCCCCCTCCTTCTTCCCTGAGAATTTCCTCTCTATCATGGACCCTTTCATCTCTGGTGTCTTATTGCATTTGAATTAGGGGATTCCTTCTTTTTGTCAGGCTCCAGGTCAGACACTTTTTATGCCCTATCTCACGTCCTCTCAGCCTTCCTTTCTGCTCTGGTGGCAACCAGCTGCTTGCTGATGTAGCCTGCCAGCATTTTGCTCCAGTTGGGTCCAGTGTCTTTTACTCCAAGCCCTGGGGCATTTCTGTCCCTTCTTCTGGGGACACCTGCTGGAGTTGATCGGCCTTTATGGTGCATGCACACACCAACAAGTACCCAGAAGTGAACACCCTGGGCCAGCTCTTGACCAATGGGGGATGAGAGCTAGGGGAAACATATTTTCTCTTCTTGTGTCTTGAGAAGACAATTTGGGGGAAAATTGTAGATGTTTCCTCAGGGTTTCCCAACAGGATAGAGTCTGTTTGCCCACAGTGATCATTTCTGTCATGCACCCTGGGTTGACTTTTTGACTTTTCCTTCTTCTATATTTGTTTCTTCCAACCCCCTCCTTCTCTATATTTGCTGGGATCACCTCTCAAAATAAACTTCCTGTGCCCAAACGTTTATCTCTACCTATGTGTTTTGGGGAGCCCAACAGAGAACTCTGAATCAATCCATATGTTCTTTTCATAGGGTACATATTATTTAGGAATTGGGTTCACTGCTGGTAACAGAGAACAGAAGTGAGGAACCAATCATTAAACAAGATAGAAGTTTATTTTTTCTCTCACATAAAAGTAGTCAAAAAGCAGGCAGTCCAAGACCGGCATGGTTACTTCCTGGTCCACAGAGACACAGGCTCTTTCTACCTTATGGTTTCACGATCCTTAGCACTTGGCTTCCATCCTTAAAGTTGCCTCATGGTCCAGGATGGCTTCTAAAACTTCAGTATCACATCCACATTCCAGGAAAGAAGCAGGAAAGAGGAGGAAGTACAGAAGCGGGTTTCCTGTAAATCTAACACAATGACTCCACTTATAGCAAATTGGTCTTCTGTCTGCAAGTGAAGCTGAGAAATGCAGACTTTTTTTCAGGCACATTGCTTCCCAAGATAAAATTGTGGTTCTGTTCCTGAAAAACAGATATTGTCTGAGAATGGGTATTGTGCAGGCAACTATTGTTCACTGTCAGAACACCAAGGTATAGACATCAGATGATATGTGCCTCCTGATAAAATGCAATAAGAGTCACAGCACCACCTATGAAGCAGTCTCTTAAAAAATTGAATCTCAATCTAATTAAGACTTCAGATATTTCACTCCACAGAAATATGGGGATAGAAGAACAAGTTAAATGACACGATGAGGAAACAATCAGCCAAATCTAGACAGTGAGACATTTTACAAGACTACTGACCTCATTCTTCAAATCAATGACAGGATGAAGAGAGGGAGTTATTGGAAATGAAAAGGGACTTAAAATATGCACCAATGATAGAACAACATAATATACTGAGGAGACCTGTTTAAATTTGAACAAACTAACTATAGAGAGACACTTTCTACTATCTCAAGGACACTAGGATATGGGCTGGATATTAGGAATGACATTTAGGAATTTAGGTTAATTTTGTTAGATGTGCTAGATGATAGCTGCATATAAAATGTTCTTGTTTTAAAGATGCAGCCTTAGATTTTGGCATGCTGTCTGGGATTTATTTGAAAATACCCTAGCAAATATAAAGGGGAGGCATGGGGAACGACAGATTAAACAAGTACAGTGAAACAGTGATGGTTGTTTAAGCTGCATGACAATATTATTTTCTTATCAAGAAGTTTAAAGAAAAAGAATAAAAGGAAAGTTTTTCACTATATGTTTTTTATCTTCTACTCATTTTAAACCATTATGTAATAACAAGATATTATCACTCCTGTGTTGCCAAATGTAGGTCTGGCTGCCCGCCACCCAAGAACCAAACACAAGAGGCGAGTGTTGGTGAAGGGAAGGTGGTTTATTCAAGTGCTGGCAGCCTGAGAAGATGGCAGAATATTGTCTCAAAGACCATCTCCTCTCCTCTGCTTACACAGCAACTTATAAAGGGAAGGGGCAAGTCGTGTTGGTGGCAGACACAAGCTTTGTGCAAGTCATCCTGACTTACCCAGTGGTTAGCAGCAAACAATAGGTCATCCTGTGGGTCTTGTCACTAGCTGTCTGCGGTTGGCCTATTCTGGACTCTTGATCTGTTTTTCCTCAAAGTCATTTTCTAATCTTGTGCCCCACAGCTATGTCAGCAAGCAGCAGGCTGATTCTAAGACAGACCCGCGGAAAACATACTGGACAGGAAACGGCTTCCCTTTAGCTGGCCCAGCCTTACTACCACTGGAGTCTCGGTTGTGTGTGGTGAGGTATGTTCCTTGAACCCTCTTGGGGTCTGAGCCGGGCTTTAGACTCTCCCCTCATTTCAGGAGGTGCATTCACTTGCTCGGGCTGCCACCACTAAGGACGACAAACGGAGAGGCTCACAATAACAGAAATTTATTGTCTCAAAATTCTGGAGGCTAGAAGTTTGAAATCAAGGTGTTGGCAAGGCCCTGCTCCCTCTGAAACTGTAGGAGAAGGAATCTTCCTTGTCTCCTCTTTGCTTCAGGTGGTTTGCTGGTAATCTTTGCTATTCTTTTTTTTCTTCTTTCTTTAAAAACCGCAACCAAAGCTTATAAATTCTTTGGTATTCCTTAGCTTGTGGATGCATTATTCCAAACCTGCCTTCACTTCACGTGGCTGTCTTCCCTCTATGTGTCTGCCTCTGTGTTCAAATTTCCCTTCTTTTAAGGATACCAGGCAGACTGGATTAGGACCCACCCCTGCGACCTCCTTTTAACTCGATTACTATCTGAAGACCCTATTTTCAAATAAGGTCACATTCCGATGTACGGGGGGTCAGGACTCCATTATACCTTTTTTTGGGCAGGGGACAAAACTCAACTGAGAAAATAAAAATAGCTCAGAGTAGCCTGAGCTGTGTGAAGTATGCAACATTTATCAGGCCCACAGAGACTGAACATGGGCTTCAGTCATGCCCCTTGCATGCACGCCCAGGGCAATTGTGTGAAAGCATTTTCTTCCTGACCAGCTGCTTCGCCTATCATCTTCATCTTCCTTGCATGTGTATTACCAAGAACAAGGTATAGCCAATCAATAGCTTGTGTTATTTTAGTGTAAAGTATTGGTCAACAACTTAGGAACTACCTCTTCTCTTCCTTTAGAAACCCACTTGTAACTGCTTCGAATCAGAGCACATATTCAGGTCACCTTGAATCCATGCTCCTGGGTTGCAGTCCTCAAACTTGGCCCAAATAAACTCTCTGCTTATGTTAATTTTGCTTTAGTTTTCTCCTTTAGGTTGACACAACTCATAACAGGAGGTGCAGACACCGAGGTTTAGCCTCGCAGCGCTCTGTGGACCGCACTGGGTACCCACTTCCCTCCTTTGCCATGGCCGCTTCCTCCTACATCCCCAGAGGACTGGCAGGGACGATGGCCAGTTCCCACTGTCCTTTCTCCTTGGGGACACTCAGCCACAAACCCCTCTCTTCTTGAATAGAAATATTATGAAGAAGCGATCAAACAAAAATTCTAATAACACAGAGAAAAAGGTAAAGACGGAAGGGTATTTCATGCTTTCATGCCTGCCACTTGTAACGCACAGAAGTTATTTAGTTCAGATGGAACCCCCCAAGCCGGCAGTACCGTGCTCTTGGTGACAGCCCGTCAGGTATGTCTGCCCCACGATGAAGGTAGTGAATGGCCGCGCGGTCCCCTGGCTTGCTCCGCAGGTTGCCTACGGCTCCCCTGACTCCAGAGGCCTTGGTCTCCTATGTCAGTCGGGACCCCAGCAGGCGGTGGACGCCACTCTAACTTGGAGGAGTGAAGCAAGGTCTGATAAAGGGACTAGTACAAAGGTGTGGCTCAGGCGTAGGGAAAACAGAGGAGTAACTGCATCTGAGGCTAGAGATGGGGAGCTCTTACCTTCCCCATAGCCAAGGGGACTCGGGGAGCACAGAGGAATGTAGACAAGGTGCCTCAATAGGACCTTCTGTCAAGAGAGCCAGCCAGCCCAGCATGACCTCGTTGGAGGGCACTGGGGCAATAAAAACCCCAGGCCTCACTCTCATTCCTCCATCCACTGTCAGTTCTGCCCCTGGGCCGAACACCGCTGGAAGGCGGAGGGCATGGGAGCCTTTCATGTGGCCCGTGGAGGGTTGCAGAGGGGTGGGGAGGTGGGGGAAGGTTAGTGGGTGGGTCTGCAGGGGCAGACGGAGGACATTTGGCTCATCCTCTCTCTCCTGGAGGCTGCATTCCCCTCCACTCTGGCCTTTCTGACACCACGGCTGACTCCCCTTGCGAGCCATTCTCCACCTACTCAGGCACCAGAGCGATTGTTCTGAAAAACAGATCAGATCAAATCACAACCTGTTTAACAACCATGCTCATCCCTGCTGTTTTTGGATAGAGACTACACTTCTTAGCCGGCCATCCATGCTCCTCCCAGCGCAGGCCCTGCTGACCTCGGAGAGGCCGTGTGCCGCCTGGAAGGCAAGCTCTGGCCCTGCACCAACGGGCAGGTTACAATCATTCCCGGCTAGTGTGATCTGAGAGACCAAAATAGACACCCCTTCATCGGCTGAGACAGACCCTAAGGATTGGTTAGGTTCAGGGCCCAGCTGGCATGGTGAATATCTAAATTCCTATGGCTACAAGAAAAACCATGCTCTTGTTAAACTCTCTAAAAATTGGAGCTATCAGACCCCTCCCACCTCTGATTTACAACCCAGATCACTACGACTCTGCCCGGACAAAGGGCCAGCCTTACGCAGTCTCTTCTGGTGAGCAGCTGCTGAATATGTAGGGCTCTACTGTGTGACGTGGGCCTGCTCCTTCCTCCTCCTCCACCTTCAGTACTCGCAGGAGACTCTCTCTTCCGGGCCTGCAAACTGATGTCACCAGTAACACTCTCCCTTCCATTCCACAGCCACCCTGGCGGGCTTTCGGACGGTGCTGGCCCTAACGGTCCTGTTGTGAACAGCGCCCCGTTCTCCAGTGCCCCATCTGGAAGTTTTCATGCCCATTTCTGGTTATGCTCTTAATGAGGAAACACTGACCTTTACCTCCTTCTTTCCACCAGGCACTGCCTGCACAAGCCTCCCCTGCCTGATTATGTGCCTGTTTGGAAATTCAGAGACAGTCGAGAAACAATCCAGGCCCCCACCAGGAGCTCGCTCGAGGCCGCGGTTAATCTGTGGGTGAACAGCCCATTCACCAGGCGCGGCAGCAGCGCACAATGGGGCATCGCACTGAGCAGCCCCCCCTGGCCACTCCTGCACGCCCTTCATACCACATTCCCGTTTTCAAACCCCTACTCTCAGCCCAAGACTTGGGAATGGCTTCCTTGAGGCCTGAGCCTTGGCCATCTCTCCACTGCTAGCTCTAGAACAAAGTCACCGTCCTTTCACCACACCTCGTCCTTCTTACTGGCTTCAGCAGCTGGCGAGCCGCCCCCATTCCCTCATGGGCAGGTGACACTCCTGGCCAGCGGAC
This sequence comes from Indri indri, assembly GCA_004363605.1. Classification (NCBI taxonomy): domain Eukaryota; kingdom Metazoa; phylum Chordata; class Mammalia; order Primates; family Indriidae; genus Indri; species Indri indri. The sequence continues at coordinate 4,203 of RJWJ010049956.1, read as the reverse complement.
CACGGGGGGACATCTGCTGGGGACTTCTGAGAAAGGTTTCTTTGTTGGTAGAAGGAGATGGCTTTTCTTCTTCTCTTGGAAGTTGTCATGCCTGGAACCACAGCCTGAGGGCAAAGACCTGGTGAGGACCTGGGTCCGTGATGAGATCACAGAGTTGCTGACTTAACCAACCTGGGAGCCATGTACCTCTCGTCATCTTGTTACGTGGTCTAATAACCTGTTCTTAACGTTTAATCCAGTTCAGCTGAAAGTATCCTAATTTCATTGCTGGGGCTCAGAAACCAAACCCCAAAATACTGCACTTTGACATGCTGACCTGAAGAAGAAACCTCAAGGTCTCTCTGATCTCTCCCCAACCCCGCACCGACTCTCCCAAAGCCAGGATAAAGTTGTTCTCGGAAGTTTCTTTATCTGCCTAAAGTCCCCACCTGCCAAAAAGAACAATTTTTTTCTTTTTGAGATAGAGTCTCAGTCTTTTGCCCGGGCTAGAGTGCCGTGGCGTCAGCCTAGCTTACAGCAACCTCAAACTCCCGGGCTCAAGCGATCCTTCTGCCTCAGCCCCCCGAGTAGCTGGGACTACAGGCATACGTCACCACGCCCGGCCCAAAAAGAACAATTGAACATTGTTTTTTATTCCCCTCCCTGTAAGACTAAGAATGTAACCACACCTGAACAGGCCCTTGCACCAGATAATGTCTGTCTCTCAGGCTCCTTCAAATTCCAAAGAGAACTATTTGCAGGTTAATCTCTGTTCACGGGATCCACTCATTCTCGCTGGGAGTCCTTTGTTACCCCTCATCAGAATTCCTCTTCTCCTCCCTCCCATAACCTGTTTTGCCAGGATGATATACAAGCTTCTAAACCACTTTGGGGGAAGAGTAATTGCTCTTTGTTTTACCCTATGTATACATTAATAAAATTTGTATGCCTCTTCTCTAATCTCCTTTTTATGACTTGATTTTTCAGTGAACCTTCAGAGGGCTCCTACATACTCAATATGCCAAGCACTTGCAATTTTTTTGCCTTTGGATAGAAGTGATCTCTGACTAGAATTCCTTTATTATTTGCTTGATGAACCCCTATACATCCATCAGAACCTCATTCCATTGTCATCTTCCTGGCAAAGCCCTCTTTTCTCTTCTCAGAGGTTTAGTTATTATCTCCTTTGTAACCCCCTAACTTTTGTCCCCATGACAAGAGGAAATTGGCTATGTCTAGTTTTCTTTTTTCCTTTTGATCTACCTCAAGACAGCAACCAAGTCGTCACATCCTGAAGGCAGGAGTTTGTCTTGTCCCAAGGATGATTAACTGGCTTTCGAAAAAGGTTTTTATTAAGGAACTTTTCAAACATATGCAAAAGTAAATAGAATAATAAAATGACTCCCATGGATCTGTCACCCAGTCTTAGTAATGCTCAATATCTTCTCAATCTTCTTTCCTCCATCACCACACTTTTTTTTTTAAACTGAAATTACTTTATGTTTTTGCGAGACAAGGTCTCGCTTTGTTGCCTAGGCATGAGCGCAGTGACATGATCACAGCTCACTGCAGGCTCAAACTCCTGGGCTCAAGTGATCTTCTTGCCTCAAGCTCCCAAGTAGCTGGGACTACAGGCATGTGCCACCATACCCGGCTAATTTTTTCTATTTTTTTGTAGAGACAGGGTCTCTCTATGTTGCTCAGGCTTACCTATGTTGCTTACTGAAAGCTCAGCACTTGCCCCCGAGGCCACATCAGAAGAATGAGGACAAGTGGTTTGAGGTGAAGGAATGGGAAGTTTATTAATTTGCTGGCAAATGAGGAGGTTGGCAGACTCCTATTTTAAAGCACCAATGTCCTGCCTCTGAGCAGGAATACAGAGGTTTTAAAGGGGAGGTTTTCAGCTTCAGGTTATTGCTGTTCAATTACAGGTGATGGTTCCAACTCATCCCATCTTCAGCTAAGACAATCTGGTGACCTCTGCCTGGACAATTCCCCTGAGCCATCTCCTGTGGTACAAAGAACAAAGGACACTCCCCTGCCCCTCCCAACCACTGGCCTGAGGCAGGGATGTAGGATTTAGTTCTCAAAAAGGGTGATGGGGTTTGAAGAGACAGAAAACATTTTTACCCATTTTCAGCCCATTCTCTCTGTTACAAGGCTGGTCTTGAACTCCTGGCCTCAAGTGATCCTCATGCCTCAGACCTCCCAAAGTGCTAGGATTACAGGCATGAGCCACCCATGCCTGGCCTACTGGAGTATTTTAAAGGCTATCTTAGGCATCATATCATCTCACCCATTAACACTTCAATACACACTTTTTTTTGAGACAGAGTCTCACTCTGTTGCCCTGGCTAGAGTGAGTGCCATGGCGTTAGCCTAGCTCACAGCAACCTCAAACTCCTGGGCTCAAGCAATCCTGCTGCCTCAGCCTCCCGAGTAGCTGGGACTACAGGCATGCACCACCATGCCCGGCTAATTTTTTTTTTCTATATATTTTTAGTTGTCCAGATAATTTCTTTCTATTTTTTTAGTAGAGACGGGGTCTCGCTCTTGCTCAGGCTGGTCTTGAACTCCTGAGCTCAAACAATCTGCCCACCTCGGCCTCCCAGAGTGCTAGGATTACAGGCGTGAGCCACCGCGCCCGGCCCAGTATACACTTTTAACCAATAAATTAAAGTTAAACTAACATGACCAAGATTTTGCTTTTAAAAGCTAAATACGACGGTTTATTAACTTATTTAAAAAATATTTACAGACCAGCCTGAGCAAGAGCAAGACCCTGTCTCTACTAAAAATAGAAGGAAATTAGCTGGACAACTAAAATATGTATACACACACACACACACACACACACACACACACACATATATATATATACATATATACATACGTACATATATATATATATATATATATATAAAATTAGCCAGGCATGGTGGCGCATGCCTGTAGTCCCAGCTACTCGGGAAGCTGAGACAGTAGGACTGCTCGAGCCCAGGAGTTTGAGGTTGCTGTGAGCTAGGCTGACGCCACGGCACTCGCAAGAGAGTGAGACTCTGTCTCAAAAAAAAAAAAAAATTCTTTACAAATTTCTACTGTGTGGTAGGCCCTGCCTTGAGTTTGCTGATATTATGATAAGTAAGGGAGATAAATCCCTCATCTTCAGGGAGCTAGACAAGGAAATATACAATAAACAAGATAATTTCAGAGAGTGATAAACAAAATGAGGAAATAAGACAGGGTCAAGCGACAGTGACTTGGGCAGGGAAGGTGCTATCTTTATTTGAGCAACCACGTTCCTGCCTGTAGTCCCAGCGATGGGTGTGGATCGTCTGAGCCTAAGAGTTTGGTGTCAGCCTGGGCAACATAGTGAGACCCTGTCTCTTAAAAAAAAAAGAGTAGGGCTCTGGAGCTTGGGTTCAAATCCCAGCTCCACCACTTACCAGCTGTTGACCTCAAGCAAACTACTTGATTCTTCTTTCCCCTAGCTTTACTGAGGTATATAAATACCAGTATAAACATAACAAATAAAAGTTGTACATATTTAAAATGTACAATATGATGTTTTGATATATGTATACATAGTGAAAAAATTACCACAGTCAAGCTAATTAACATATCCATCACCTCACATAGTTGCCTTTGTGTGACTGCGTGTGGTGAGGACATTTAAGATCTACCGTCTTAGCAAACTCTAAGCACAGGATACACTGTCGTTAACTGCAGTCACCATGCTGTAGAGTACGTACAAAGTTTGTATCTTTTTACCAACAGCTCCCATTTCCCTCAACCCCAACCCCTGGTAACCACCCTTCTGCCTTCTCTTTCTATGAATTTGACTTTATTATTAATAGATTCCACATATAAGCGAGATGATACGTTATTTGTCTTCCTGTGTCTGACTTATCTCACTTAGCATAATGTCCTTCAGTTACTTGGTTCTTCCGCACTCATGGAGAGTCTGCCGCAAAGGCCGTTGGAAGTATGAAATGGTTTCACGGGCCTGGAGCACTTGCTGAGTGCCAAGCATGCAGTGAGAGCGGAACAAATGTGGGAAGAAAAGAGCAAAGCCTTTTTAAGGGGTCAACTTTTGTGCCAAGACCTAAATGGTGAGAGAGAAGTAGCTCCATGAAAATCTGCCAAGAGCCTTCGGATGGAGAAACGGCAAGAGAAAAGGCCCGGAGGCAGAAAGCAGCTCCCGGGGCTGGAAAGGCTGAGGGT
>RJWJ010049955.1:0-10340 GCA_004363605.1 Indri indri | reverse complement strand
AGTAAAAGCTCACTGTTGTAAACTTTAAGGTTTGTGGTTGCTTGTTACACAGCATTATTGTGGCAACAACTAACTGAGACATTCCCGATGTCTTAGTCCATTTGGGCTGCTATAGTAAAATTCCTTGGACTGGATAACTTACAAACAGCATAAATTTATTGCTCACAGTTCTAGAGTCTAGGATGCCCAACACCAGGACACCAGCAGATTCGGTGCCTAGCTTTAGGGCTTTCTCTCTGCTGCAAAGATGGTCCCTTCTTGCTGCACCCTCACACAGCAGAAAAGAGGACAGCAAGCACTTTGTTCCTAAGCAGCAGAAAGAAGTAAGGCAGCTCCCTCCAGCAGCTTTCGTGTGGGCACAATCCCATTCGTGAGGATGGAGTCCTCAAGACTTAATGACCTCCCAAAGGCCCCGCCTCTTAATACCATCGCATTGGGGATTAGGTTCCAACATGGGAATCTGGGGGGAATACCAACATTCAGGCCATCGCACCTGAATTACTTTATTGCCATGTAACAAGTTACCACAAACTTAGCAGCTTAAAATAATACAAATTAACTAATTACTCAGAGTTTCCCTGAGTCAGCAGTCTGGGTACCAGCCAGCTGGGCCCTTTTCTCAGTGACACCAGCTTGAACTCAAGGTGGCAGTTGTTGGCAGGAGCTGCCATCTACCTTGTCTAAGGCTCCGTTTCCTCTTCCACGTTCATTGGTTGGTGGCAGAATTCAGTTCCTTGTGATTGTTGGGTTCCTTTTAGTTCCTTGTCACCTGCCCTCACCCATAGACCTATCGCAATGTGGCAATTAGCTTCCTCTGGGCCATCAGGAAAATCTCTGCTCCTAAAAGCTCATCAGATCAGATAAGTCTGACCCAGATAAACTCAGTTTGATTAACCTTAAGTCAACTGATTGGGAACCTTACTTATACCTGCGAAATCTTTCCACCTTGCTGTGACCTTCTCAAGGGAGTAACATGCATCACATTCACGGGCTCTGCCCCACTCAAGAGGGGGAAATTTACAAAATGCACGTACCAGGGGAAGGAATCTTGGGAGACACCTCAGAATTCTGCCCACCACAGTCCTCGTATTTAGAGACGTGCAGAAGCTGCCTGTGCCTAGCCAGCTGCTGTGTGTGAGAGTTTTGTGTTGGTGACTGAAGGGTCCTCCCATCTCCGAATGTGAATAATTTTTCAGATTCTCTCCCGCCCCATCCTCTCCATGGGCATTTGACTGCTTGAATGTCTAGGCTGGAGGAAAGCCCAGCTTGCCCCCGAGCACCAAACTCCAGACCACGATGCATCTTTGTAGGAGTTCAGAGAAAAAGGTTGATAGGTTGAGAGAATGGGGAGGAGAAGGTACCAGATGAATGTGGGTGCTGGAGCTCCGTGAGCACGTCACACGAGGTCCTGCGTTAGCGTCGGCCAGTGCCCAGCCCTGAGACTGTGTCCATAGCTTTGGCCACATGGAAAGTGAGGAGTTGCCTGATATCTCTGGCTTTGGAGTCAGAGACAAAGTTCAAATCCTGGCTTTCAAACGTTCAAGTTATAACCAATTACATCAGACACACCCACACTCTCTCTCTCTCTCATACACACACACACACACACACACACACAAATGACAGATTCCTGACATCTCCGTCATGAGCACTGATTGCCTCTTGTGCTCTGGCGTGGGTTGCCGAAGTCTAAGTCCCGGAGTCACCACCTATGGACGTAGGGAACGTCGCCTAACTTCTCTGCACTTCAGTTTCCCCACCTATCAAATAACAACAGCAATGGTAACAACAACAATAATAATTGTAAGAATACCAGCTACACAGAATTGTGACGATTAAATGAAATAATAGATGCAGCAAGACCAGCACCCTGCTTGGCTTGTACAGAGACCTTGATCAATGTCCAAAGTCAGATTTCTATCACCCCTTCACAGATTCTTTTGTTGATCACGTCGTCGCACGATGTGAAATGCATTGGGAAAACGTCAGTAAATTAGATAACAATCCCTACCCTCGGAGAGGGGAAGTCCAGTGGGGAAGACAGCATAAAAGACCTACTTCAATGTAGTACTTTAAATTGTCTTTCTTCCTTTGAAGAGGAAAGAGTAAAAGAACTTGGAAGCTTGGAAAGATGCAAGGAAGGTAAATGAACAAGGATGGAAATTGGGGGTGGGGGTGGGAAGTGGATACAGAGAGAACAGGGAGTGACGAGAGCTCATTAATTCTATATTTGCATCTCACGAAATGCCGTTCTCCTCCCTCGCCTTCATTTTAAATGAAAGACCGCCGTGGGGAATGTGCCATTGGCCGCAGGAGCCCAGAGATGCGTCACCTCTGAGCTGCAGAGGTCAGCGAGGAAGGTGTCCCTCAGAAAACAGCGGAGATGAGCATAACCGAGATTTCTGGAACCTCTTTGTTTATAACCAGCGGTACACAAACTAGACATTTCAATGCAGGTTCAATTCAGATGCAAATGGCTCTGTCCAAGTGGTAAATGCGACAGAAAGACCAGGGTGACAGCGGGGACATTATTCCTTCCTGCACCGTTTCGGTGTTCCCTGAATCACAACGATACAAGTTTGGGTAGTGAGCTATCACTTTCTGGTTTGAGTAATGAGGGACCATCCTCCATACGTTTTCCCTGCAAGCTGGATGGCAAATCCAATTAGTTATCTCTGAGGACAACCCGTAAATATTATCAGGACATAAAATATTGCAGGCATTTGGAAAGAAAATACAGTCATCTAAATATTGATGTTTTTCAGCTGAGAATTGGAATTTTAGAGCAGGAAGCAGCTTAAGACATAACATGCTCAGTCCTCTTGGTTCAGAGTTGAGCATTTGAGGGTCCAGTAGGTTCAGTTTTGTGCATCCATTCATGAGATAAACAAGACCAGAGACCACCTCTCTACCAGGGCTAGTGTAGGGGCTGGAAATTCAAAGATAAGCCAGACACAGTAGCTATGATTGAAGACTGCACAGTTTACTGTGCAGAATAGAGAAGTAAACTGACAATTTTAATTTGCATGATGTCTGTTAAGACACATGAGCCCAGGGTTCTGGGAAGGATCTGGCCTGGGCCACCAATCCAGTCAGGTGTATCAGGGAGGGCTTCCTGGAAGACATAACACCTGAGACGAGTTTTGCAGGACTGTGCTCATTGCTTTCTGCACCCCTGGCATCTAGCACAGGCGGCAGGTGTGCTCAATGTGATTGTGTATGAAGAAATGATTGCTTAGGGTATTTAAAGTAACTATTTGCCAGGGTTTTAACTCAAACACTTCCTTCAAGGGCCAAACTGGTATCTTCAATAAGTAAAGCAACCAGGCGCAAGACACCAGGGAACAGTAGGGACTGCAGCAACCTGCGGGGTGCATGCCCCACGTTAACAGGGCTAATAGTTTCCATGTGCAAATGTTGGCTCAGGGCTGCCACGGCTCTCAATGTGTCCACTAGAAATTTGAAATCTAGGTGTCTTGTGAAATCTCCCAATTCGTACATGTCAGCAGTTTTTTCAAACTTTTAAACACTTTGTGAGGACTCAACCATACATAGCTGTGGTGCACTTGTGGCTCATGGCTGCCAGTTCATGACTTCTGACTTACTGAGTCCTGGTGGACCTTAATGGAAGTGAGTTTTGTTTACATTATTGAATTTGAGCTTCCACGAAAGTTAACTGTAGAGACGGGGCACTAGGGTGCACAGAGGTTAACAAACACGTACCTGCCCTTTAACATCATTCTATCCAGCGTCACTGAAAAAAATACATAAATGGATGAATGAATGAATGAATGAATGAGCCAGATAGCAGAGCCAAGGAAGGATCCCAGGCAGAGGAGCTGCGTATGTGAACATGAGGCAAAGCAGCAAGACACGGATACTCGGGACACTGCTGGGATTGCAGGAGTGGGGAATAAAGTCAGAAAGGGAAAGGGACCCGGCCATGGGCCTCGAACTCCAGGCCAGGGAGTGTGAACTTCACTGTGCAACTGACGAGTGAGAACTGCGGCAAGATTCTCACCTGTTTTGAGACTGTTTCCCCCTTTGTGGGACGGGGACAGCAGGAGTACCTCCTCCACAGGGTTGTTGTGATAATCCCATGAGTCAATGCACTGAGGATGGGGCCTGCCGCGCACCACGCGCTCAGGACTGCTCGGCCACCCTCAGGATTACGTCAGCGTGGACCTGTCTCTGCCCCAGAGCATGCTGGGAGCACACCTGGCGCCAGACCAGCCAGGTCCCCTGACACGGAAAGTAGCCATGCTCCAGGGGCCAAGAATGTCCCTGTCGGGTACGCCGGGTTCTTTGCAAAGGTCTCCTTCGTCCCTCTGTGCTAATCGTGAACAGCTGATGGAACATGAAGCCATTCTACTTTGATGGTGCTCTTGCTGGGGCCGTGAGCGGGAGGCCTAGGGAGAGAGGAGATGGCTGGCACCCTTCCCACTGGAGTCACACTGGGACATTCCGATGCGTCATTTGTAGAATCGAATTCATGGATCACAGGTGTCTGTGAACCCCAAGGGCTGAGACTTGCAGGAAGGAAACCGGCCTTCTCAAGGAGCACCCACAGAGCTTTAATGGTGCGCCAGAGTCCAACAGTACCAGGTTCCAGTGATCTGCGGGCCCACTGGATTCCCGGCCCCTGCTGAGCACCCAAGCTCTCCAGGCCAACGCTGGAAGGCAGCTGTAATGATCTCATCATCCAGAGGAAGAGACAGAGGTTCCAAAAGGTAAATGACTTGCCTGATGCCACACAGCAAACAGGTGATTGAGCCTGGCTCAAAGGCACTTCCTGGTTGCTTTTGTCACTCTGGCTGAGAGGAGCAGGGTCCTGGTGTCACCCTCAGCAGGACGGTCCGCAAAGGGCTCAGGTGGGGAAGTGCTGCGATTTAGCACAGAGCTGGCTGGGGAACACTGCTCCAGGAACTGGCAATAGTAGCCCGTTCCCACACAGAGGGGCACGTGTCATTGCAGGAGAAACCACCCTCGCCTCCTGAAGTGGCTGCTTTCACCCCCTTCCTTCCCCCCCCATAAATAAATAAATAAACCAAGAACAAGGGGGAAAAAGTTTCTGACTTTCCGTAACCTTTTCTTAGAGTTCAGGTTATTTCTTTAATGCATTTGTCTGCTTTAAAATTGTCTCCTTAGCCTCTCAAGGGAAACCAATATAATACACCATCACATTTCTCACCGGAGAAAAAAGAACACTTACTCTTAATAGGTGGCAATTTTGCCAGATGTTATTGACATAGTAAGTGCGAAATTTCCGTGCTACTCAATGCAGAGTGCAGCAGATTAAAGAACAATGAGGCACAGTGCAAAATGAAGTTTCAAAAGCCGCAGTGTCAAAGTCACGGAAGGTGTGAAAAAATTACATCTTCCAAACACTATTAAGAGCAAGTTTACTAATTACTCTATCTGGCACAAATTTCAAAGTAAATTCCCCAAGACTAGGGAAAGTTTTACAAGTGTTATTTTTTTTTCCCCCTGCTTGTCAGCAGTTTTTTTCTTGGTGGCAGAAAGAAAGACAGGGGTGGCTGGGATGGGTCATGGGTTCCTTCCTGCCTGGCACAGAAGGATTGGAACTGGTGGCCCAACTTCAGAGAAGTGGCTGAGATGCTCCCTGCCCGACCTCCTGGGTCACCTCTGGCAAATGGCAGAGCTCTGTTCAGTGCCAAAGGATCAACAGGCCAGACCATGTGCTGCCAGGAGTGGGTCAGGCACCAAACCCACACCCCACCCACCCCAAAACCCATCTGGGGAAGAAGCAGCTGCAGCTCAGAGGAAAAATCTTACCACTAGTCGGTCTCAGACCTGGTTCTCAAAGGCAGGTCTTGCCCCCCAAATCTCATCCTCTGCGCTTTCTACTACATCAGTGGCTTTTAAACTGTTTTTAAAGCAGCGAAGACCCTTTTCCGCATGAAATCTTAAGCAAATATCCAAAATATGAAACAGACAAAAGCCGAGCTATTCCCCTTGGGGGTGGGGGCGGTGAGATGTCTGGGGCTCCCAAGTCTCCCTTGTTCTGTCCTTCTTTCTTCTACGGGGGTGCTTGAGTGGACTGGATGATGCCCCGTATCTGAGAGTGTGAGCACGTGTGAGTGTGGTGTGCGAGCACACGCACACACACACACACGCACACATAAGCAGGTGAGGGGAAAGGCCCACAGATTTAACAGATTCTCAAAGAGGTTTATGATTCTCCCCAAACTTAAAAAACCAAACCCACAATCCACACATCATGTCCATTCTGCTACCGATGTTGCACTTCTTTGACAAATGCATCCATTCGTGGATACCCTGACCTTAATAAAAAGCACAATTCCTGGGACCATATAGTCAGTCACAACTTATTTTTTATTAAATTTCTTATTCTGAGATAATTATAGGCTCATCGGCAGTTGCAAGAATCAATATAGAGAGATTTGGGATACCCTTCATCTGGTTTTACCCACAGTGGTAATATCTTGCATAACTATAACATCACATCACAACCAGGAAGCTGACATTGATAAAACCTGATTTCTCCAGCGTTACTCATTTGTGTGTCTGTGTGTGCAGCCAACTTATTTTTTAAAAACACGGAATGTTGCTCAGAAGAGCGAATACCAGTGTAAAACAACTTGCACCTCTGGGGAAAAAAAAACAAGAAAAAGAAGGTGGAGTGACCCATTTTGTTCTGAACACAGCGGATCTAAAAGGAGCCTTGACCCAGAGTAAACTGACTCCAGACTCGAGCACGTCCAAAGCCGGAGCGCGTCCATGGGGGCAGCTTCAAGGCCCAGCCTGGGGGAGGCCACGGCTCGGTGCAGGTGCGCAGACAGAGCAGCCCAGCGAGCCCACGCCTCCGTCGCAGGGCGCTCGGATCCTGCCAGCTTCACAGATGAGAATTCTTGCCCTTGAGTGTTGCTGGGGGGCAGGCAGTGAGGAAGCACTGACGGCGGTGGTGAGAGACACAGAACCCTGCATCTATGAAGCCTGTGGCTAGTCTATAAATGGGCTTTGCTGTCATTGCAGAGGCTTCACTCTGTCAGGTGCAAAAACAAAAATGCAAGTTTTTCTAGGCGGTGCTGCTTTCTGGGGAGACTCTTCAGGTGACATCTCTGGGCCGAAATCCCACCAGCCAGGTGCTGTCCTGGTCCCCTAAACCATTCTCGGCCCTTCCAACACGCAGACCCACGGACCTCCTGTGACGGAATCTACTCAGTGCCGGATAGGACACTAGATCAAGCCCAACCCCTTCATCTCACAGGTGGGGAAACTGAGCCTTAGTTTTGCCGTCTACATCAGGGCTTAGCAAACCTTTTCTCTAAAGAGCCAGACAGTAAGTGTCTGGCTTCCGGCTCCTCCAGCCTCTGTCCCAGCTACTCAGCTCTGTCCTTGTAACTTGGAGGCAGCCATAGACAACATATTAGCAAGCGGGCGAGACTGTGCTCTGATAAAACTTGCTTTATAAAAGCAGCCGGCAGGCAGTAGGTGGCTCAAGCCATAGTTTGCCAATCCTCAGTCTACCTAATCAATACATTAATAGTTATCTTATAAGGCTATCATGAGGAACAACAGAAATGATGTACATGGAATTCTCTAGAAGAATTCCTGACTCATAATTGGTGCTCAAGACATGTTGGGTGTTACGCTTTTTTATGTAACATACTATATTCAAACACATGGACTGTGGGTCTATTCCTAGAGTGAGCTGAACCACTTGAATGATGCTCTAAGACTAGCAAAGTCTCTGTCTAGAAGCTTCCAGAAGACACTTATGTGTGGGCAGCAGAAATTCAGATCTTTAGAAGGACCTTGTGTTTGTACTTCAAACTTTTGGTCTAACAAAGATTAAAACAATTAGTTATTGCATAACAATACCATATCTAGGGACCTAAAGACAGCTCCAACTTATCAGGAACAAGCTGAACTATGTATGAAGCTTCTCTTCACCTCAAAAAAATCCTGAAGAGGGCAGCAGCCAAACCTAGACCAGGTCTTAGGGAGGCACAGAGATAACTCCCTGAAGATGTGACTTCCTAGCTCAGACTGTCAACACTGGTCAGAACTGTCCAGAGAGAACATGTGGGAAAGAGCAAAGAGAACAGCTTGTGCAAAGGGCCTGGGGCAGGATGTCAGCACACTGGAGACAGGAGAGAAGGCCAAAGGGGCTGGAGCATAATGTGCAGTGAGCTTGTGTTCCAGACAGGTACTTGCCCAAAGGATGGACACCTGGAAGGCAGGGCTTCATGGAGGAAGTGACCTAAGTGTTGAGGAATGAATAGGAGTTTGTCAGCAGGAAGAGAGGGGAAAGAGCATTTTTAAAAGGAGCAGAGGAGGCATAGATATTCAGAGGAGTGTGGAGTGGTATAAGAATTTCAAGTGTAGGAGAAACTGTACGTGGCGAAACTATGGCTGAAGAAGAACTCACAGACAGACTAGCACCTCTTCCTCCCCTGCAGATGTCGAGGGGATCAGCCAGCGTGCTGGACCTCATAGATGCCAGCAACAAAATGAGCCTTCTAGGGTAGGACAAGCCTTGCCAGGTTGTGATTACTCACAGGCTCCCTGGTTTCTTCAGGGCCAACATTGGGCGCCGTTCATGTTTCTAGTCCTGCCTCCCACTGCTCCTGGTCACAGCATGGTGGGGGCACAGTAAGTGTTTGTCGAGCGAATAAATACATGAAAGACTATACCTAAAGACCCTACCCTGGAATTTCATTTTATATCTCTAGATGCGAAAAGAACTTCCTTTTGTTTATTGGTACAACACAAAATTTCCAGCCTTGGCAGAAAACAGTTTTCACATTACCCCATCGTTGTGTATAGCAAGACTACAGGAATGATGGGAACCATGCACACTTCGTGGTCATCTTCCAGCGCTGAACTTTGTTTGCAGAGATCACAGCATCTAGCTGAGGACGTCTCCTTGGACTCCCCAGCCTCTCACCCACTCCCACATTTCCTCATCATGACTAGGCTTGACGCCATCAGATCACGTTTGAATCAGAAATAGCATCGATTCGGGTTCCCAGCTTTGCTGAGATCTGTGGGGCTCAGCCTCAGCGCCGGAGCTGGGGACCAATGGGACACAGGTGACTGTGAAGCTCCGGTGCCCCTTCCTGAAGATGAACAAGACTGGATTTGTTTAGAAAACGTTTGGGACACGCCCTCTCCTCTGAAGTCAGATTCTTTCTCTTGGACTTCCAACAACTGTTCAGCTGCCATCAGCTGCCATGAGCCTGTGGTGCAGCTGCACTCAGGAGACGGACCAAGAATTGAACACTGAAGAGGTGGAACACGCTTTCTCCTTGTGGGATCTTCCCGACCCCCTCCTGGGCTGCTCGGTTCTGCACAGGAAGAGCCAGACTCAGAAGAGGAGTTTGTTGTAGGTTCCAAGCAGCTCCCACCAGGGTGGGCTATTGTAACGCCACTGACTTTGGTGCCAGAGCACTTTGTTCTGTGTGCCCCACGTGGCCCCAAATCATCTCCTTCACCGTAAAGTCTGGATCTCGCCTTCGAGTCAACAAATCCGGCATGTCTCTTTGAGTGACCACGCCGTCCCTGACATCCTTGCAAGGATGGGCATTGCGGCCAGCAGACGGGCACAGTCCTGTCCCCGTGGAGCCTGCAGTCAAGTGGGGAAACGCGGACAAACAGCCACCGTGGGTGTATTGAATGCGCTCCACCGAGCCTTTCCTCCGTTTGAGTCGACAAATATTCATCGAGCACATCACATTCAGGGACTTTGCAATTTCTGGTGTGTGTAGCAAAAGAAAGCCCTGTTTTGGTATAGACGACCTTGTTCAGAGGAATCCTGTCTCCTGGGGACCGGCCGGTGGTGGCTGGAGTTATTTATCTTCATGCAGACTCTACGGGCACACGTTGCGGCTCTGGGCGTCCTCCTACCAAGGCTGCCTCTCCCCTCCTGTGGCTCCAGCCATCTCCGAACTCCAGCCACAGCCCCCTCTCCACGCCTGGGAGTGTGACCATCTCTTATGCGGTGACCGTTTCCTTCACTGACTCTCCGAATACCTTCCGGACATGTTCTGCCTTATGCATAGACTGCTCCGCAATCTTAAAACTGTGTGGGAAGAGTTTGCACTCACTTGGACCAAACATTAAATGCGACATGACGTTAGCACAGGAAGGACATACAGTGCAAAATACACACTGCGTTGTTTCATGTGCGTTAAGCAGTTTAACAAACAACAAATCACTGTGTATAGAAGATTGGGATAAAAACACCAGTGCATGGTGGACCTTTGCATAGGGATTTCTTTCTCTTTCTTTCTATTTCACAATTTATTTTAAACTTTCAGTTTTGAGTATCTATAAATTTTAGAATAGAAGGG
>RJWJ010049954.1:0-10075 GCA_004363605.1 Indri indri | reverse complement strand
AAAAAAAAAAAAAAGAAAAACAGACTTGAAGGATATGAAATCCAGCCATTTTTTAAAAATTATTCTAATTTTTGAAGTTAAGTATACCTTCATTACGCTTGTAGAAAATATCTATCATAAACATTACTAAATACTGTATTTTTTAGGGCATATAACTTTGAATTTTATAGCAATTAAAAGAGAAAAATCACAGAGTAGGAAGACATATCTATTCTACTTTTAAAATTGTTAATTTGTTCTTAATGATAACATTAAAATTAAGGTAAAATACTGGGATTTTTACTTCAGAAGAACACTAGTATAAGGTGACAGGGCCTAAATAAGGCTGTCCTGAGAATTACCTAGTTGAAAATTAAATAGCCTTTTTGGTAGTTTTTTCGAAGGATTTTGAAGGATTTGCACTATGTTCAATGGGATACATTTATTGAGTGCTGTGCCAGTTTTGTCAACAAAACTTTATACTTGTTTGTAACTCCTTCTGACATTAACCATGTGTTCTCTCTCTGTGTATGCACAGTGGTCATATTTAACACAGTTACATGTGTACATGCAGGGAATGCTCCTTATATTTTTTATTCTTCACTAAAGTCACACAGGCTAATGCCCAACTAACACTGTGCACTCTGTAAATGTTTATTGAGAGAAGAGATATACTTGAGTTTACGTGACATTCTGCTCACAGAGGACCTAGGGGCAAAACTATGAAGGAGACAAAGTTCCTGATTTTTTGGAGTTTATTTGTAGGAGAATACTTTAGCAAAGTCACACAGTTAGCAAGAGGACTATTCAGCATTCGTACTCAGGAGGATCTGACTCTAGACTCCGTGCAATTAGCTGCAATGTTTTATCTCCACCTTAGGACCAAGGAACAACTCTTTTTACATATTTCTTCCACTTTAAGCCTTTACAATTTTTGTGATAGTTCTCCATCAGGGAGTTATGTACATCAATAACTTATGCATTAAATTATTCCTTAGCATTGGCTGGGTTCAGCCAGTCATTTCCCTACCTAAGCAGTCTCTTAGACATTCTTTCCTTCCCCTACATGCCACCCACAGAGTGCAACGACAGTTCTGCCTGGACACACTGACTCTTTTACAAGAAATCATTGTTGATCTCTGAATTTAAGATGATTTATTATGTAAATGCAGGTGATGAGAGAAAGTGGTGTTGAGTTCTATTGTAATGTTGATGTACTGACGTCATCAACTGTATGAGATCTGCCAAACTCTCAAAGTATAGCCTCTCTTTTTTTATATCTTTTGTAGTGACCACTTAGCAGAATTTATTACCTTTGTGCAAGTTGATATAGATCTCGATTCTTTTCCAACTGATTATCATTTTATAGGTTTATTATGATGCCCCCGCAGGGACTTATTTTCAGTGCACTTTAAGAATGTCTGCAGAGTTTCTCAGTAGCAGACTTAAGCACACCTTACAGTTTCTACATGTTCTTCCAACTTACAAAGCAAACAAATGTTCAGGATCCTGTTTTTAATTAATACTTATTGGAAATTCCATTTTGCTTCCTTGAGTGCAGATGAATTGATGGTATTACTAAGATTAGAGCTCTTTTCGAATTCCCTTAGTATTTTTGGTTAAGGTACGAGTCAAAAAAGGCATTCCTGAAAAGAAAAAAACTCCCAAATAGAAAGAATTTTTTAATTGATACCAAAACATGTTAATATAATTTTCTAAAGAAACAGAGTTGTATTGGTGCACTATGCCTTTTATCCTCTCTGTCTCATGCCAACCTTTTTAACATAATTAATAAGTTTCTGATATGCAAAAATTTAGTACAGTTTTACATAATCATTTTCCTCTATAAGTTAAGGCAAATATAATCTTCCAAAATAAAATGGAAATCTCCAACCTCATACAAAGTTTAATGGCATAAGCTCTCTTAATGTCAATGAGCAGTGGGTTAATTAAATTTCTCTTATGATTCCTGCCAATGAAGAATGCCTATAACATTTTCACTTTGAAAGCTACCCCAGGAAATTTAATAATTCTGTCTTTATTGCTTCTATGGATGAACAAAAAAGACAAAAAAAGAAAAAAATTATGCTGTCTTTGTAACTACTTTATGAAATTATAACCTTGTAAAAATTTTTTCTTTTACTTATTTATTTTTAAATTTCAGAATATTATGGGGATACAAACATTTTTGTTATATATAATGCCTTTGCCTTGCCCAAGCCAGAGCTACAAGGGTGCCCTTCCCCCAAACAGTGAATTTGCCTACCTTACTAACAAATAGATATAACCGTATGTAATGTATAGTTTGTAGGAGACCAATTATATAGGAAAATTTGGTACAGATATTTTCAAAGGAATGTTCTGGAAAAAAATTATAGATATCGATGTGTGTAATATTATTCTCAAGTTACAATGAGACTTGGTATTCCTTGGTCTCCTGAAATGTAAAAATATTTATAATTTCTGTTGGAAAACACCCAATGGTATTTTAAATACATTATATTTTTAAATAAACTTTTTTTTTATTTTTAACAGTTTTAGATTTATAGAAAAATTGTGGAGATACTACAGATTGTTGCCATATACCGCAGACCCAAGTTTACTGGGGCCCTAATTTTTACATCAGTACAGTATAGTTGCTACAGTTAATGAATTGCTACAGACACGTTATCATTAACTGAAGTGTACACTACATGCAGATTGCCCTGGTTTCATATCATGTCTTTTGTCTGTCCCAGGGTTCCACCCAGGATACTGCATTACATTTATTAGTAATATCTTCTTGGGTTCTTTTAGGCTGTGACAGTTTCTCTTATTTCTCTTGTTTTTCTTTTGTGACCTTGACAGTTTTGAGTAGTACTAGTGAGGTACTATGTAGAATGACCCTCGACTGGGATTCACACGGTGTTTTTATCATGATTAGACTGGGTTCGTGTGTTTTGGAGGACAGCACCGAGGTGGAATGCCATTCTCATGACGTCATATCCAGGCTATATAACACTAACATGACTCGTTACTGTCGATGTTAACCATGACCACCTGGCTGAGGTGGTGTTTATCAAGTCTCTCTACCAACAAGTCATTCCTTTTTCTCCTTTCCCATACTGTAAACTTCAGAAAGAAGTCACTTGGAGCAACTCATATTTTAGAAGTGGGGGCATTATGCTCCAATTCCTTGAGGATAGGTATCTACGTAAGTTATCTGGGATTCTTTGGCAAAGTAGCTTTGTGTATTCTTCCCCATTTATTTATAGAGGTATGGACTCATAGATATTTATTTTATATTTTAAGTTATAATCCAATACTACTACTTTATTTTGTTGTTTAAATTGTTTCAGCTTGTGCCATTGGGAGGGGGCTCTTTCAATTGACTTTGACTGCCTTTGACCTTTTGACATAGTCCTTTTTTTTTTTTTTCTTTTTACTCACCTCCTGACTTTCTACAAGATGAATGCAGTCTCATCTTGTAAATTCCATGCATCAGACCTAGATTTAGTCATTTCTTCAAGGATCCCTGGTTACTTTTATTGGAAAATTATATTAGACGCCGGGATTTTGGAACTTTGTGTGCTCACTGCTATTGAAATGTCATTGCTTTAGGCCCCCTCAGCTGAAAGAGCAGGGAAACATATGTGCGTGTGTTAACTCGCGAATGTACACATACCTATAAATATTTCTTTCTGTAACCATCCGTAAGCTAAGTATTAATTCATGCTGATGTCTCCAACTCTAATCCATCACCACATGGATCATTCTAGCCTCCTCCCCTTTCTTGTTTGTAAATTCCCACTCCAACAATGCGAAACCGGGGTCCCACTATCCCTCACCCATGCACTGAATTGCTCACTTCCAGTCCACATGCATAGCCATAGCAGAATTGTTAACTGTCACCTCCACAAGGCGTAACTTGTGGATTGCAGTAAAGTGTTCAGGTAAAGAATTTTTTGCCTTTAGTCTTACAGCCTTCACTCATTATCGGCACCTTTGTTTTCACATCCTCTTAAGCAAAATTATTTCATAAGTTTGCAATACATTTAGAGTCTCTTTTCACAGTCCATATTCCATCTTTGGATTCCTGGATATCCTAAATGTTTTTTTTTTAACTTTACATATGTTAAGGTCCACTCTTTGTGCTATAAATTTCTTTCTTTTTTTCCATAAAGGCAGCATGTCATGTATTGACTATTACAATGTCATACGGAGTGGTTTCACTGCCCGAAAAAAGTCCCTGTATTTTGCCTATACAACCCTCCGCTCAGATCTCCAAAACCGGGGTAACCACGGATATTTCGTACTGTCTCTATAGTTTTGCCTTTTCCAGAAGGCTTTTAAAACTAGCTTCTTTTACTTCATTGGCAATTTGCATTTGAGATTCATGCACGTCTTCTCATGGCTTGTTAGCTCAGTCCTGTGTATTGTTGAATCCTATTCCATTATATGGATGACCCACAGTTTGTGCATCCTTTTGTTTATAGAAGGACATATTGGTTGCTTCCAACTTTGGGCAATTATGAATAAAGCTGCTACAAATATTAGTGTGTATGTTTTTGAATGGACATAAGTTTTCAAACTCAGTTGGATAAAAACCTGGGAACATGATTGCTGGACTGTATCGTAAGACTGTATTTAGCTTTGTAAGGAACTGACAAGTGACTGCAAAGTGACTGTACCATTTTGTTTCCCACTAGCATTGAATGAGAATTCCTGTTGCACCATATCATTGCCCGTAAATACTATAATCAGGTTTGGTTTGGTTTTTGTTTTCTGTATTTTAGCCACTGTGGTAGTATGTAGTGGTATTGCATTTTGTTATAATTTACGATTATCGAAGGTCAAATGATGTTAGTCATCTTTTTATATACTTCTTTGCCATCTGTCTATCTTCTTTGGTGAAGCATCTGTTAAGATTTTTTTGAACATTTTTAATTGGGTTGTTTCTTTCCTTATTTTGAGGTTTAGGATTTCTTTGCATATTATACCTATAAGTTCTTTCTCATATGAACTCACAGAAATGGAGTAAAATGGTTATTAGAGGCTGGAGTTGGGGGGATTGGGGAGATATTGGTCAAAATTTCATCAGATAGGAGGAATAAATTCAAGAGATTTATTGTATATTGAGGCGACTATAGCTAATAATAATATATTGTATATTTGCAAATTGCCAAGAGAGCAGATTTTAAGTGTTCTTTCCATAAAATAGGATACATATGTAAAGTAATATATTAATTAGCTTGACTTAGTGATTCCACAATGCATACATATATCAAAACATAATGTTGTACACAATAAATATATACAATGTGAGTTTGCCAATAAAACGAAACTACCAAGTTTAAAAAATTTTCTTTCAGGGGTTACGATTTTGGTATTATATATAAAAACTCTTTACCAAATCATAGGCCACCTAGATTTTTGCATATGATTTCTTTTAGAAGTTTTAAAGTTTTATATTTTACAATTAAGTCCATGATACATTTTGAATCAATTTTATGAAAAGTTTAAGATCTGAGTATAGTTTCATTCTTTTGCATAGGGATGACCAGCATTATATTTTAAAAAAATCTATCCTTCTCTTTTGCACTGCTATCTTTCCTTCGTCGATGATCACTATATTTATATTGGTTTGTTTATGGACTATCTTTTTTGTTTTACTGATGTATATGAAAACTTCCTGTTTCTTCAGGAAAACCACACTGTGTTGATTACTATAGTTTTATAGTGAGCATTTTTTAATGTAGCTTTTGGTTTCATTGATTACATTTCTTTATTGTTTTTCTATTTTTAATTTTGCTGACTTCTGCTCTAATTTTTATTTCTTTTGCTTGATTTAGGCTTAATTTTCTCTTACTTCTTTAGTTTCCTAAGGGAACAGCTTAGAATATTCATTTTATGTCTTTTTTCTTTTCTAATATATGTATTTAATGCTATAAAACTCTCTCCAAGCATTCCTTGTGCTGCATCTCACACATTTCGATAAGTTGTATTTCCATTTTTATTTAGTTAAAAATACATTTTAGTTGATCTTGAGATTTCTTCTTTGGCTTATGTATAATTTTTAAGTGTGTTGTTTAATCTCCAGATACTTGAGGTTTTTCCAGACATCTTTCTAGTACTGGTTTGTAGTTAATTCCTCTGTGGTCTAAGAATATATTTTGTATTAATATGTTTGTTCAACTTTTAAATTTCTTAAGGCATGTTTTATTGCTCAGGATATCGTCTATCTGGCATGAATTATTTCACATGAGATTGAGAAGAATGTGTGTTTTGCTGACATTGACTGGAATATTCTATAAATGTCAATTCAATCAAGCTGACATATGGTGTTGTGTTGTTCACATAAGTAGAAACTTCCCTAATTTTTGCCTGTTTGATCTATCAATTCCTGAAAAAAGGGTATTGAAGTCTAACATTATCATAGTGGGTTTGATTATTTCTCCTTGTAATTCTACAAATTTCTGCCTCCAATATTTTGATTCACTGTCCTTAGATGTGTATATATTTCAAATTATGCCTTCTCAGAGAAATGACTTTTTGTCATTATGTTACGATCCTCTTTATCCCTGATGATTTTCCTTATTCTGAAGTCTGCATTGCCTGAAATTAATATACTTCTCTGTCTTTCTGTGATTAGTGTTGGCAAGGTAAATCTTTCTTCATTTACTCTTAACATCTCTGCATCTTTATATTCCAGGTGGTTTTCGCATAGACAACATAAACTTGAGTCATGTATTTTTATCTACACTGACAATGTTCTTTTAATTGGTATATTTAGACCACCCACATTTAAAGAAATTATTGATATAGTTACATTAATCTGCTTTTGTAACTATTTTCTATTCATTTGCTCCTTGCTTCTATTTTCTCCTCTCTTTCTGCCTTGATTGGTTCAATTAAGTATATTATATGATTCTATTTTATATATTTTCTTAGCATAAAAATTGTAGTTATTTTTAAAAATTTTTACTGATGTTTTGGAGTTTCCAATATATACTTTTAACTAATCCAAGTCTGCTTTCAAATGACATCATGCCATTTCACTTGTAGTACAGGTACTTTTAACATAATATGCTCACTCCCCCCTCTCCACTCTGCTCCCTATGATATTATCATTCATTTCAATTACCATATGGTGTAATCACCCAATACATGGCTACTATTATTATTTTTTAAATAAATAGTTATCTTTTAGATGAATTCAAAATAAGAAAAACAAAAGGTGTATAGGATTTTTTTTTGCCTTTATTTATTCCTTTTCCAATGTTTTCTTTTCTTCATGTAGATAAAAGATTCTGACCAATATGATCTTTCTTCTCATGGAATGACTTATTTTCACATTTCTTGCAAAGTAGGGGTATGCTGGCAATGAATTCCCTCAATGTGTGTGTGTGTGTGTGAGTGTGTGTGTGTGTGTGTGTGTGTGTGTGGTGAGAGAGAGAGAGAGAGAGAGAAAGAGAGAGAGAGAGACAGAGAGACAGAGAGACAGAGAGACTTTGATTCTCCTTCACATGTGAAAGATCATTTTACTGGATATAAAATTCTAGGTTGTCAGTGTTTATGTTCAGCACTTTAAGCATTTCAATCCACTCTTCTTGCTTTCATGGTTTCTAAAGAGAAGCCCACTATGACTCTTATCTTTGTTTTCCTAAATGTAAGGTACTTTTTCCTCTCTGGGTTTTTTGTTTGTTTGTTTGTTTGTTTTCAAGATTTTCTCTTTGTATTTGTTTTCTGCAGTTTGAATATGATATGCTTAAGAATAGGTTTTGTGGGGTGTGTTTTTGTGAGTCTGTGTGTGTGTATGCGTGTGTGTATTTATCTTACTCTGAGCTGCCTGGATCTGTGGTTTGGTGTTTGTCATTAATTTAAAAAATTTCTGGTCCATTATTAAATCAAATATTTATTCTGCTTTGTTCTCTCTTTTAAAAAAATTTTTTATGGATACATAATAGATGTTCACATTTTTGGGGTACATGTGGTAATTTAATACTTTCATATAATTTGTAAAGATCATATGAGTGTAATTGGGATATCCATCAGCTTAAATACTTATCTTTTCTTTATGCTGGAAACATTCGAATTTTTCTCTTCTAGCTAATTGCAAATATATAACAGATCAGTGTAAACTATAGCCGCTCTACTAATCTACCAAATACCAGGTGTTATTTCATCTATCTTTCTTCTTCTGGTATTTTCATTGTACATGTCATACCTTTTGAAAATATTCTATGGTCCTGTTCTGTTTTTTGTCATTCTTTGTTCTCTTTGCATTTCAGTTTAGTAATAAGTCCTTTGGCATACAGACAAGGCCCAGTGATTCTTTCCTTGGCCATATCTAGTCTACTGAGGAGCCCATCAAATGCATTCTTCATTTCTGTTACAGTGTTTTAGATTTCTAGAATTTCCCTTTCATTCTTTATTAGAGTTTCCATATCTGTGCTTACATTATCCCTCTGTTCTTGCAAGTTGTGTACTTTTTCTCCTTAGAACCCTTAGCATATTAGTCCCAGTTGTTCTAAATTCCCTTTCTGATAATTCTAACATCTGTGTCATATCTGCATCTGGTCCTGATGCTTTCTTTGACTATTGAAATTGTGTTTTCCTTGTCTTTTGACATGCCTTTTAGTATTTGGTTAAAAGCCAGATATTGAGTATTAACAACTGAAGTAAATAGGTCTAGAGGGTAAGGATTTATTTCGATCTGGCCAGCAGTGGAGATATGTTTACCGTTTGCTGTAACTCTAGGTGCCAGAGGCTTCCAGTTCTTCTAGTGCCCTTATTTGTGTATCGCTCTTGACTTGGGCTTCCCTAAGCACTTTGTTCAGAGAATCTGTGTGTTGTAGCTCTTTTAGCTCTAATCCGTTGTTGTTTTACTGGAGCCCTCTTGGCATGGTGGGAAGGTGTGTGAGAGGAAAAACATTCTATAATCTTAGGAATAAACCTGAGTGTTTTGAGCTTTAGTGTCTTGTGACCCTCACAAGAGTTTATCCAGTGCTATTCCTCCCTGTTCCCCCAACATTAAGTGAGATAAGAAGCTACAGGGGGCCTGGGGTGAGGTAAATGCCCTTCCTCCATGTGGGATAAAGCTCTGGCAAATCTTTTCCCCTGGAGAATAGGGTTTTTGGTAGGGCATGTTTCAGCATGATTAATCTTTATCTCTCCCTTCAAGAACCACAATGGGACCTTTCTTGGGTCTTCCCGGTGAGAGCCTGGTGAGGCTCCTCAATGTGAACCATGAAAATGTGGGGCCCCTAAGATCATGGTCTCCGGCACTTTCTCAGTCTCATGCTAGTCTACTCTCCAGCAAGTCAACACAATTGCCATTCGAATGTTCCCACTAATTTGTGACTCTTACGGCTGCTGTGCCCAGACAGCTGTCACTCAGGATTCATCTGTATATCAGATTTTGGAGTTGATGGGATTTTCCCTACAGCCTCCATTCTCTGAAGGGCCTAACAAAGATCACTGATTTTCAATTGGTTCAGATTCTTTGTTGTTGTGAAGACAGGAGTGACAATTTCCAAGCTGATCTGGAACTAGAAAGCTGCCAGTTTTGTTTTTTAAATGATACTTCAGTGCTTGTCTTCTGAAATCTAATTTTAGTCTTAATCTCTATTAATATTAAGTAAGAATTTTAACCAGAGATGTTTAGTGACAAGAAGGTTTAAGTAGCAGCAGAACTACAAAAACAAAACAACAAAAGGGCTCTATCTTCCATGGCCAGTAACAGGGCATAGGAGCCAGAAGAGCTTCTTTGAAATTCTTCCTCTGACATGCCATAATATTTAACCTTGAGTAAAAGATAAGATCTTTGCCCAGTTTCTGTTTTGGGTCAACTTGCCTTTAGATCAAGTGAGATAAATTAAATGGGACAAAGAAGAAAACGGAAATGTGTCCACTGGTTTTGCCAAAAAGATACCAAAAGTGTTCATGGCAAAAGCCATTCTGAAGGACTTGAAGGGCTGAAACCAGATTGCCTGGATTGAGGAGTGTGCAGGGTCAGCAAAATCTCATCCTTCTCCAGGGAAGCTTGAGGGACATAAGGTGACAATTAAAGAAACAAGTTGATCAGTTTTTTCTTTCCTTTTTTTTTTTTTTTTTT
>RJWJ010049953.1:0-10071 GCA_004363605.1 Indri indri | reverse complement strand
TTTTTTTTTTTTTTGAGACAGAGTCTCACTCCGTTGCCTGGGCTAGAGTGCCATGGTGTCAGCCTAGTTCACAGCAACCTCAAACTCCTGGGCTCAAGCAATCCTTCTGCCTCAGCCTCCCGAGTAGCTGGGACTACAGGCATGTACCACCATGCCTGGCTAATTTTTTCTATATATTTTTAGTTGTGCAGATAATTTCTTTCTATTTTTAGCAGAGACAGGGTCTTGCTCTTACTCAGGCTGGTCTCGAACTCCTGACCTCAAGTGATTCTCCTGCCTCTTCCTCCCAGAGTGCTAGGATTACAGGTGTGAGCCACCATGCCTGGCTGGAAAATTCTATTCTAATTCTAACCTCTAACCTCATTTTAACCTCTTACATGTATGAATTAAGTTCTATTAGCAGTTTCACGTGGGGGCACCCAGTTCTGGTGAGGTTTATCTTATGGGACATAGTGATGGCGTATTTCAGTTTAGGAAGCAGAGAAGAGAACTGGGTAAATCAGAGGTTGGGGCCAAGGCAACCACCTGGGAAAAAAGGGTGACAGGATTCAGAAGAGAATTTTAAAGTCACTGGAGTTATTGGAAGTGGTAAGTGAGCAAAGTGCTTTCCTGATTTCTGTAGAATTCAGTGTCTGGAAATCACTTTTTCTGAAAAAGCAGTGTCCACGATTTAAGAGTTCTAATGAAGGATACCATATCTCAGCTATTAAGGAATAATATGCTCAATCAAGGCAAGGATGAGGCAAGATAATCACTCCCTCCTTTGGAGTTGCAGGTAGAAGGAAGAAGACTAGAAGTTAATGCAAAAATGAGTACTAAAAGTGCTCATACTCTTTGTACCAGTAATTCCATTTTTAGAAATTATTCTTAGGATAATGAGATGTAGATAGTTTTATAAACAAAAATTCACTGCAATATTTATAATAGTATCTAATAAAGGATTAGTTAACAGTACATTTATATTAAGACAATAGTTTTACATAGTTATTAACATTTATACATGGAATATGTATGATATAAAACTAGTAAAGACAGTATTCTCCCCTAAATTGTTATGTATTGAATTAACAAACACAACAAAAGAGTAGATGGAAATAGCCACTAATATGTTGGTTTTTCTGGATGGCAGAGTTTGCAAGACTAAGTTGCAAAAATGCATTTCTGTTTTTGTTTCCTACAAGTGACACTTTAACAAAAAACTGTCCTGCAAATTTGGCTAGCCAGCAGTCTTTATGGAACTGTAGAGTATGGACTGTCAAAAGAATTTCTTCTTGCTTTTGACAGGTGACGTTGATGGCCTCTTTCCTCAAAACCTATGCAGTAATGCAATTGCCCCTTGAGTTTACACTTTTCTTATGCATCTGGAAGGGACTTGTTCTTTTTACTGATAGCAAGGGCAGGACTAGGTTCATAAGATCATGCCTAATTCAAGATGGCAGCCTGTTACTTGGCATATAGTAGGGTATATTGAATAAATGCATTCTAATCTCTCTACATTATTTTTGAAAGCATATATTGAGGTGATTACTTCTGTTGCTACCAACTCTATCAGCTATGACTGCAGCTTCATGTGGTGGGTAGTGTATTATCTGTTTATACCAACACAATGAAGTTATCCTCTTTCCTGACATGGGTGGACACATTGACGTCCCGGAAGACTAACACCTAATTGGAAAAAATGTGTTCCATATGGAGTTCTGAAGCTACAGGTTTTTGATAAGGACTTTTCCCCTTATAAATGCACTTTTTTCCTATAAATAAAAGCAATGTGTTTTTTTTTTAATACATTACACTGAACACATGGTTTTCCTTGATGCCAGTTGTAATGAATGTGTGTGGAATAAGCAGAGTACTAGGATGTAGCCTTTGGAACTTTTCCTTGAACAATTCTTTCATTTCCCTGTTTTAGGCCTATATACTAATTCCTAGAGGCAGCAAGGACCATATTTAGCCTAATGACCTTCTGTTCAGAACTGTCTTTCCCTAGGCTTAGCTTTTAAAGGAAAGACAGAAGCCAGCTGCTTCCAAGTGATTATCTTCCCCTGCACAGAAACTGACAGGCCTCTCAAAAGTCTGACTTCGCAGTAGTCAAGACATCACTTATCACTAAGATAATGGATCAAAAGGTGTCTCTTTGCTAACCCATGCCCTTTATCTCATTTGCAATATTATTCACCGAGAGAAGAAAAACAAAATAAAGCAAAACCAAAAAAAAAAGTCTCCTTTACTATTTAGTTCTGCTAATTGAGAGGCCTTCAATTCCATAATTAGTTTCACTCAATTGTGCTGAAGACTGTAGGTTTATGGAAATCCATCACCTCCAAAATCTAGGTCAAAATGTCTTCTAAACCTACGTGTGTTGAATTAACAGAATGCCAAGAAAAATCAAAATTAGATCTAATGGCTTGATGTAATTGAGACTTTTTGGCCTCTGAATAGACAAAAACTCATTGAAATTTCTTCACAAGCATAATTTCTCATTATTTACAAACACACCTTGTAAATTGGATCAACAACGTGTATATATTCATAGTCCTTCACTTCAAAAACCTGGCAGTAGGAATTCTTGTTTTGCAGCTGGGGAAACAGGTTCAGAGATTAGATAGCATGTCCTGAATCACTTGGCTCACCAACCTGGAGCCACCCTCTAAGGGGCTGCATGCCCTTACTGGTTATGTGCACATTTAGGGTGAGTTCCATGGTGACCTAACAGAATTGTTTTGGCAGTCCCAGGTAAACTTATTGTATGGACATTTGTTTCTTGGCGATACAAAAAAAAGAGAGATGTCCAGTTAGGGGGAAAATAAAAATCGAACCCCTGAAACATTTATACAGCCCGGCAGTCAATTCACAAAGATTTCAGTTGATACAGCTTCACTCTTGAAACGTTTTGGTATGCAAGCCCTAATTACTAACGCAGGTGAGAACAAGCCCCTCATCTTCCATTCTCCCTAAGCTCTGTGAGACACTCCAATCACCTGTGCCTAAGAAGAGAGCTGCGTCTGGCATCTCCTGGTTGTTCATAGCCTGAATCTTTCAAAAAAAAAAAAAAAAAAAAAAAGCCTTGCGTGTTCTTACCCAGCTTCCTGTCCAATTCAGGTTTCCCTTCTCCCCCCACCCCCAGTTTAATGCAATGTTGACATTACCAGGAAATGCACAATGTTTATATTTTTTTACCTCTTAAAATGACATCAGGTCACAAATATTGTATTTGGGTCTTTTCAAAGAGTTTCTTATTCTATTGCTTATTTGATTCAGGGGCGTTGGATTCGTGCTCAGTGCGCAAAGCATGCAAGTAACTAACTACTCCTTTCCGAGTGTCTAGGGTAGTAAAACTGACTACATCCAAGTCCTGAAACGGTTTTTTCCCCAGAGGCTCTCTTTAGTTACCTCTGTCTGCGCAGGGGGCTAGTGCGTACCCTCAGGAACATCACGTTGGAATTGTCTGCCTTAGCAGATTCAAATGCTGAAGGTGTGGAAGGTCTTTGAGTCCTCAAATCGCGCGAACAGGCTTGCCTGTTCAGAGTACCTTTCCACACGCTTCTCGTCCCAGTGGTGCCCTCTCATGGAGGCAGTTTTTAGGAAAGCGCTCCGGGAGACACATTGTCAGTGGCTACCACACCTCCCGCGTTACAGAACTGGCTTCCTACTGGGGGGTGGGCGGGGACACCAAGGCTCTCCGGCCTCAGAGGTCTGAGTTCAGCACCAGCTGATTTTCCGCTCTCCCGGCTCGCTCTTCCGCCTGCGCCGCCCTCGCCCCCGCCCTCAGCACGCCCAAGTGGCAGCCCTTACCGCTCCCGCGCTACTCTCCTGCCACCCGCAAGGGCCTGCTTTTTATAGGCACCGCAGCCAATGAGAGCTCTCCTTTCCTTCTGCCCGCCCGCCCGGCCAATCGCCGCGCCCCTTGTGTAATCTTCGGCTACTCGGCTGCTCTCGGCTATTTTCGCTGTTGCTGGCTTTTTCAGGGGCTGCTCGCTCGCAGCCAGAGACGCTGCTTTTTTTTCCGGGTTCGGAGTCGTTCCGGATGCTTTAGGCTGCCGGATGTCTGATCTCCGGATAACTGAGGCGTTTCTGTACATGGATTATCTGGTAGGTGTGGGGCAGGGGTGGGTGTCGCCTCTCGGGTCTCGGCGTGCGGGATGGCCCCCTGCCTTGAGGAACAGCCTTTTTGCTTTCTTTCTTTGGGATGGGATGCCTTTGGGGTTCCTTCTCCAGCAGCCGGCTCTGAAGCTGTGCCCGGGACTCGGAGGGGCAGCAGCCGGGGCGGCTGGGTGGTGGAGCTGACAGGTAAAGGTGCGGCCAGGGCCAGCCGGGCTGCGGGGCGAGGGTCGCGCTGGAGCTGCCTGAGAGACTCGGCGGCCGCTGTGGGGCGTCCCCTGCCCGCTGTCGGTTTCCTTGCTTCCCTCTGCGCTCCCGGCAGAGGACTTTCTTTCCGGGAAAGCAAGAGTTTTCTGCTTTAGCCGAACTCCAGCTGCTATTAAAGAGCCATAACCAGAATGGTTCACTAAGTGCCCGGCAGCCCTGGTCATTTGGTTGTTATTAGATCTCTAAAGCTATGACCTCGGTCGTGGCTGGGTTTTAAAAGCACATTACCATAAAGTAGAAGGGACTAAACTACATTGCAACCTGGCCAGAACAGAACTGAGTAGGGACAGGTATTGCCCCACCGTTTAGGTCGTGGGTACATGCCGCAGTCGCCTTGTGCACGGATTGGATCCCAGCGGTGCTTTTAGGCCAGGCTTGTGCTGAGAAGTTTAGGTGGCAAAAGTGTCAGCACAGTGCTGGGACTGAACATCATTGTAAAAGTGACTTGTGTATGTGTTTGTGGAATTATGCAAGCACCATGTTTTGTTCCAGAAATTATATTTCCCCATAGCTGCCTGTTTGTGGTTAAGGGGATCCTCATTTACATGGGCTGTGTTCTATCCTATGCAATTACTATGTTTACCATGTTACGCAGAACCGCTATTGCCATGCAGAGTTGAAGTAGATGGTTAGAAACATTGACCCTCCTGTCATCTTGTTGGACACATGCACTCGGTTTTTGACTGCAGATTGGCTTGGCAGAGATTTGCCAGTGCCTTCTAGGAATTACACTTAAGGCTGTGCTGAGAAAGTCTGCGAATAATTTCATGATTAAGAAACGCTGGGCAAAGACTGGTTTTTGTAATGTTATCTGTGTATTGGGGCTTATTTTAGTTTACGCAAAGAAAACGTTTCTCCTTAAGCTTCATACCTTGATGATCTTGTGGGGAATGGTGGTGATTGTAGTTAATGCATGACCTTGTGAATGGAACTGAGTCAAAAATTGAGTTCAAATTCTGTTTTGCTGTTCATTTGTTGATGGTAGTAACTTCCTCTGTCTTTGTGATAAAGGAATGTTATTCACACACTACTGTAGCTGGTTAAAGGAGTTATCTGATTACGAACATTCTTTAAAATGCAAGGTGCCCTGTAGATTAAGAGAGTTGCCAAATGTGTCTGAATGATTATATTCTGAGTTAAATAACTGATTAATTTGTAATTTGTCTTATAAAATACAATACTATGGTTTTGTTCTTGCAGTCTGCCCAAATTGAAGCCAAAGTTTGTTGACGATAATTACCAAATAGGAAAGGGTGACATTACCTATACCACTGAAAGCTAATTTTGAATACTTAAGTAGTGCCTTAAAAGAAAATCAGGTGGTCTTGATCATTTTATTAATCTTTTTATTTGCTGAGTGTGTTTTAAATTTACAAATTGCATCACAAAGCTGCCTTTGAAAGTATTTAGTGAAAACAATATTGATAATTCTGGTTAATTACTCAGGGTAATCTTTAGATAGATGTGGTCTTAGGGTGAGTAGATGAATGTTTGTGGGCTCAAGATTACCCTAAAAGCAGATTAATTTCGTTGCCAGTTTACTAAAATCTTTGTGTCAAAATCACTGGGTCTTAAATTTGACTTGGTCTTTAGTTTTACCTGCCATGCCCCCACACACCCTAGTTTTGCTCTTGTATAAGAACAATAATTATTTTGTCACTGTATGCATTTAAAATTCACAAGCACAGCAAAACAGTCCCATAAAAATCATTGGTTACTCTATAGAGGTGAGAAAAAGTCTTAAAGGAAACAAATCGGTTTTTGTGAGGGTGCTGGGTATCTGCTGTGAAAAGATTTAAGAAAATCTTTCAGTATTAAAGTGGATTGAAACAAACAAACAAAAAATCTTTAAAACAAAAAACCAGCCCTCTTGAGGTGGCCTTTTTGGGTTTATTTTTTACTCCTCAACTTTGAGAGGAAAATGATATGCCACACATCATTCCTTTTCCCCTGCCTTTCAGATTGACTTGTTTGCTTATGCATACTCTTTGTATGGTGTTTATTTAGTAAAAGCCCTATTTCTGAAAAATGAAAATCAATTTCTTTGTCTGGGTTCTTATCTTTTAAATAAATCAATTCCCAAGTTCTTTTACTTACCTTCCAGGAAAAAAAAATACTCCTTTCATTCCAAGTTTGGCTTCTGATTTTGCCCTTTCCCTGCATTTGACAGGAATAATGGCATGTGTCACTTTTTTAAATCAGTATTTAGCTTTATTGTTGCTGTTGGAAGCTGGAAGAGAGGGGTCTATGTGTGTGTCTATGTATTGTCCATTGTTCTTTGGGCTGGATATCATCAGTTAACCTTTTTTATTTGGAGGACAGTGGAAAGGAAGAGGAAGGAAAGAAAGGTGGAGGAGCTATTTTTTAAAATAGGATTAATTCTTTTAATAGGGTTGAGATATTAAAACAGATGAAGAAGCTCTCTGACCTTAGAGGTTGCTGTTGATTTCTTAATTTAAAAAGAAATGTTCTCAGTTAGAAGTGACAGCCAAGATGAGGGGATAGGGATACTGCTTTAATATTTAAGACAGGGTTTTTATTGATTTGACCTCAGGAAAATAGTGGTAATTTGCTAATCCTAAATAATTATATGTATCACCTGGTGTGGTGCCTGACTTGGTTCCTGAGGTGTTAGGGCCCAGTATTGTATCTGTTGAACTGAATAAATGTGACATGGAAAGGACAATTCTTTTTCTCACCAGCTTCTAACCTGAGACAAGATAAGATCTGTTTGGATTAGGTGTTTTGTTGTGGGGAATGCAGAATGTATCCTTTACTCTCTTAACTTTAAGATTATCAAGATATAATTTGTTTAGCCAGGGTGGCAATTTAAACACAAAAATCTTAGTTTTCCAATTAAGTGAATCTTCCAAGGAGGGCGCACACCTTTTTCCCCTTTTCATGACGGAGTTTAAAGGCCACCTTCGCACCTGCCAGGTCTGTTAGTAAACATTTAGCTGCTCTCCCAACCGGCAGTACCATCATCTTACTTTTTCTCTCTCCTAATAGGTAGAAGTAGTAAGACAATGTGCAGAGCTTTTTCATTAAGGTAGAAGAAAATAGTCAAGTTATAATGAAAGAAAAACATGTACCAAGTGTTCCTGGGAGATTGGACAAGTTCAACTTCTAGATTCTTTTTAGTTCAAAATTTTCTGTCTTGACTCAGGTTGATTGATCTGTAGTTCACGTTTTTCCTTGTGTGCTGTAAAAGCAATAGCAGTAAAATTGATTATATAATGCCCATGATGATTAATTGAGATAGCGGAGGGAAAGCAATTTATAAACAGCACATAGCTTCTCAAATATAAAATGTTAATGTATTGTGATTATGTTGCTGATACCATTCTTATACCTCCTGTGGATGGAATGAGTATTACTGCTTAGTGGTAAGTATTGGGCTGCCTTTTAAACTAGTCTTAATTTATGGAAAGACTGAGAGCGGTAATCAGCAAGCAGGAAGTCACAAGACTCTTTTGAGGATCTTCTAACACCAATAAAAATAAAACCACATTCTGATATTTATTAATTCACTCAACAAATGTGTATGGAACCCCTACTTTGTGCATGGCCCTGAAAGTCATGGGGGATGAGCCCTCAGCAGTAAAGTCTTCCTTGGCTGCAGGACTGTCTCTAGGGGGTGGCAGGACAGTTGAGTAGGGCACATAGGGGAGGGGGCAGCTTCCGATGTGCTCCTTTGCTTTCTAGTACTTTTCTCTTTACGTATTTCTTTGTTTTATTGTGAGCTGAAATGTAAAGTTATACGTGAAAAAAATGTGACAAGTAAAAATGCTCAGCTGTGGATGCTAATTGTCAATTAACGTTCATCGCATTTATATATACTAGTTCCCCCTTATCAGAGGTTTCACCTTCTTTGGTTTCAGTTACCCATGGTCAACTGAGGTCCCAAAACAGATGAGTACAGTACAATAAGATATTTTGAGAGAGAGAGACACCACATTCACATAACTTTTATTACAGTATGTTACTATAATTGTTCTATTTTATTATTAATATCTTACTGTGCCTAGTTTATAAATGAAGCTTTATCATAGGTATGAAGGAGAGGGTAAAATGTAGTGTATATAGGGTTCAGTATTATCCGTGGATTCAGGTAGTCACTGGGGATCTTTGAGTGTAACCCCTGTAGATAAAGGGGAACTACTATATTGGGTTCGAGATTTAATAAGGTTAAATTTAATAAAGTTATTTAATAAGATTTCTATTTTGTATAGACTGGTGAACTTGGTCTAGTTTCTTGGTCATTGGCTATATCTGCCATAATAAAAATTTGTGTGTCGGTGGGGAAAATAAGGGAATTGGCTGGATCATCACAAATCCATCACCATTCACTGGATAAAAACCAACAACCATGCAACCAACCAAGAACAGAAACTCATGATGTGCTGCAAGGGCGGAAACCCGTTCGAAAAGACCAGTAAAGGCGCATTTGTGATTTCCCATGATGTTCAGTTATCTGTGAACTGAGCTTTTTTATTGATTAAAGGGTGCTGTTTCTAATCCCGAATGACTATAAACATTACAAGCTGTATTTGTTGTGACTGACTATACAGTGATAATATAGGTCAAACACTTTTTAGTCTTAATCTCAACTGGGTTACGCAGTCACATTAAATATTCCTTAATAATTTGCAAGATAAAGATGATGTGAGCACAATAAGCAGAGATCTAGCATCTGTGGAGTTCACATAACAAAAATGTTTGAAGAAAATCTATACCGTTAGGTAAGAACTTCTCTACAAAAGTGTTAGATCTGATTCCCAAGCTTCTGTTACTCCAGTCTTATTTATAGTGTGAGCTCTGGGAGAGGACACACAGAGACCTTGATTCTGGCCCTCTAGGAACTTGCATTCTGAAGGATGCTTAAGTTATATGCTTATTGGCATGTGGGCAGTGCTGGGGGTGGCAGATGGAAGGAGTTAAGTCTGTGAGTTATAATTTGGAGGGTAAAAATTAGTTAACATTTATTGAGCACTTACTGTTTGCCAGGCAACGTCGTAAGCACTTTTCATGTGTAATGGCGTTAAACCGAGACTCAGGGAGGTGGTGTAATTTCTCCAAGTTCACAAGGCTAGCAAGTGAGCAGTTGAGCTGGAATTATGGCCCCCGGGCCTGCCCTCTTCACTGCCTTCCACCTAGAAAGAGCTCTGGTCAGAGGCTCAGGCAGCTTGGTGTCAAAGCTGTTAGAATGCACTTGAAATTTTTACTGCGCTGCTTTTTGAATAAACAGGTACAGAAAAGTGCTCCTTGACAACTGCCATGTTAAAGAAAGCAGAGGCCATGAGCAGGCTGGCTCATGCTCCCTTGTCCTCAAGGCCTCAGCTCTGCCAAGTGACCGTTACGGAGAAGGCTGGCTAGGAAGAGAACTATGCTGTATGCTGAATCTCCTGCCCTGCGATGTCCTTATTCTGGTCATTGAGGTGATTGATCTTCAGCATGTAATGTTTCATCGAGTGACCACAGATGTATTTGCAGGCAACCTCCTTACTCAGCCCCACTCCAACTTTCCGGGGCACATTTCTGTCTGCTCCAAGCCCCAGTTTCTTTTGAAGAGGTTACTGAAACTCAGGATCTATTGGTCTGTTTTAAGTTTGCTGTGTTCCCTTCCCAAGTTCTGTCTGGGAAGTGGAGCTGTCCTCAGCAGACAGTAGGCCACAAGCAGCTTGTTGCTGATGGGCTTCAGGTGGG
>RJWJ010049952.1:0-10078 GCA_004363605.1 Indri indri | reverse complement strand
AAATCACCCTTCTGTCAGTAAGAACAAAATATTTGAAGAGAATATGCGTCAATCCTCTTTTCAAATATTTCCTTCTGAATTGTATAATATTTAACAAATTTTATGTGATTTTACTCATTTCAAACATATATTAAGACAGGGGAAATGTGGAAAAGGATTTAAATAAATGAATATCAAAATCAGTTTAAAGTAATTATAACTTTCCTTTTCCATAGGAAAAAGATATTTTAAAAATGTTTAATGCTGTTGGCTTCAAATTTAAAAGTTCACCGGAAAACTACTAAAAATTTTGTACCTCTGAACAAATTTCTCTTTAAAGTTAAAGGAAACAAAACTTTTGTTTTTTTTACTTTTGAATAACAGTATGAATAAGCAACTTCATTAAGTTACTATCATTTATTTCTAGCATATTTGGTTAGCAGACATTTATGAAAACTAATTGTAAATAATTTCTTCAAATTCTGGGTTTAAACATTGTCAGAAACAACCTGTTGTTACTGGGTTGCTGTTCTCACCTACACACTACAGTATGGTCCCAAATTCCTCCTCAAGCCTCGAGTGTCTCAGCGAGTCCCTGGACTGAAACGATGATACTTCTCTCAGGTCTGTGGGGAAGGGGAGACGAGGAGGTTGGGGGACATCTCACTGCTGTGCGTGCCCTGCCACAGGCACGATCATGGTTCAGAAATTGTGAGAGGACAGCCCCTGCAGGGGCAGCCCTGCATGGACCCGGGGCCTCTCCCCTCCTTATGAAAACAGTCCCTTCACCTGCTGCTTGAAACTTCTTTCTCGGCAGCAGGGGTTTTCCAAACCTGAGCTGATGGGTTGTGAAATCGATTTAGTGGATAAAAGGGGGAGTCATTAATAATTACATGGGGAAGCATGCAGCAACTGGGACTGTGCTGGGCAAGCACTCATTCAGGGCCAGCATTAGAAAAAATGAAATGGAGGCCAGGTGTGGTGGCTCACACCTGTAATCCTAGCACTCTGGGAGGCCAAGGTAGGAGGATCGCTTAAGGTTGGGGGTTCGAGACCAGCCTGAGCAAGAGAGAGACCCTATCTCTACTAAAAATAGAAAAACTTAGCCAGGTATGCTGGCATGCGCCTGTAGTCCCAGCTACTCGGGAGGCTGAGGCAGGAGGATTGCTTGAGCCCAGATGTTGGAGGTTGCTGTGAGCTAGGCTGATGCCACAGCACTCTAGCCCAGGCAACAGAGTGGGACTCTGTCTCAAAAAAAAAAAGAAAAAAAAAATGAAATGGAATAAAATAGATCCAAACTGAAAATACTTGTGTATCAAACTGAAAAAGTGTAAACAGTGTTTCGTGAAACCTTTCCTGGGGGCAAGAAAAACACATTGACAAAAGCATCTGAAAATCACTTCTCTGTAGGGCTAAAACCTAGTCTGCAGAGTGAGGCTTGGGAACAGTCGCCATGTCCTTCTCGGTGGCTCTTCCCTGCACCAGCCTCCTTTACCTATGACCAAAGCTCTCAGAGCAACTCCCACAACTAAACTCCCACCTGTTCACAGGTTAACGGGCCTGAACCCTTGTCCTGGGCCCAGGTTAAGCCAAGTTCCCCAAATATAATATCTTTGCTTGAGGGATAATACTTTTCTTTTCTGGAATCACTGAGGGAAACAGGATATCCAAATCTACCCATCATAAGGCATCTAAATGTGAACTTTTGTGGAACAGAAGCCGATATAAGTTTGTTTTGCTTTGTTTTGTTTTTTCTTCTTTGCAAGCCCTTGAGGGTAAGAATCTTCGGAACACAGCACCCAACCTGCCAGGTGGAGCCCTTAGTGCTTATTGAACTCCGCTGGTCTCATGGCGAATTTTCTCTCCTGCCTGGTTTTGCGAGAACTGACAGCCATGCGTTGTTTCGTAAGTGGTGTAACTGCCTCCTTTGTGCAACCGCTTCAGCATTTTCTCTCATAGTAGGGAGGAGTCTCCGGCAAGAGAAATGCACAGCCTGGAAATCATATTGTGACGGAGAAGGCTCAGCGAGTAATTCACACGAGCAGTCAGCGCGATGCTCAGCACCCAGTAAGTGCTCAGCAACGTCACTGATATGCTGCTAAGTAAACAGAGCAAAGACAGAATCACCGTGGCCCTCACGTCACTTCGCAGGAGGCACGGCCTTTGACACTTGGCGACTCTGTTTATTAAGTAAACCATTAGTGAATTGAGTTTTAAGTGATACCGTTGGTTCTCAAGACCCCTGACCCGCCTGCATGTGATCTCCATGGTGTCTCTTCACCCAGATAACTCAGAGCAGCTTTTGCCAGCTTGTGAAGCCAGAGCGAGGTCATCAGCCTCAGTGCTGATTCCTCGGACGCTGCAATGTCCGTGCCTTCGCTTTGGCGCGGGGGCTCTTGCTCTGCAGTTGGGTGGTGATCTGACGGAGAATCAGGGCTTTCCAAGAAGGGAAGCAGGATTTCTCAGCCTCAGCATAACTGGCTTTTTGGGCTGGATAATTCTTTGCAGCTGGGGGCTGTCCCGTGCACTGTGAGCTGATGAGCAGCATCTGCCGTCTGCCCACTGGGTGCCAGTAGCGCGATTCCCACACGTGTAACAACCCCGAGCTGTAACAACCAAAAATGTTCCCAGGCATTGACTAGTGTCCTTTGGGGTCAAAATGGCTCCTAGTCAAAAAATATTGAGCTGGATTAAGGACAAAGGCCAAGATAATATAACAGTCCTAAAATACACTTGTCTTAAGTGACTTCAATTAAGTGCCATATATACAGTGAGTGTGTGTGTGTCTATATATATATATATATATGTATGCACGCATATGCACAAACTTATCGAGAAAACTAGTTTAAAGGGTATTTCGCCTGGTTTGTTACTGTCGTATCAGAATAAGACAATTAAATGGTCTCACCTGTCAAAATGCAGCAAGACTCAAGCGCTTGCCCCAAGGCTTTCCCACAACACATGGCTCGGGGCTGATTGCCAGAGAGGCAGCGTGGAAGCTGAAAATCTGGGTTGCAGTCCTGTTCTGCTCCTTATTAACTGTGAGACCTTATACAAGTCATGTAATTCCTCAGAAATTCAGCTTCTTCACCCACAAAATGAAGATGATGATACTTACAACTTAATGGGCAGTGCTGTGATTTAAAGACACACTATTGTATTAGTGCCTCTTTGGGAAATGAGTTGTGGCCAACAATGGGCTAGAATATATGAAATCCATCCTTAGAGTTTTGTAGCTGGGCACAACATAGTTTTGACAGTGGACTCCCAGGGGAAATTTTATGCATTATTAATTATTTGATTATGGCTATGGAATATTTAATAATGATTGACTTAAAATATTTTTTTAAGAAACTGAGTACTTCAACTCCCAGAAATGCATCCAAGGGACAATGCATTCAGGCTAGAGGGAGGGCTCAGAACCACTGTTATTAGGACATTACTGTTCTTGGGACCTCATTAGCACCACGGGCTGAGGAGGCCTGGTGACACCATCGTACGTCCTCATACACTGGGCACTGCCATCGGGAACATTTAATAACATTCCTGTGATTCATCTTTTCTCTGCAAGTTGCTCTGGAGGCAACTTGAAACAGAAAGATCCTGGGCTCTGGGGCCAGATGACTCACCTACTAGTGTCCAATCTTTGGCAAATTTTTTAACCTCTCTGAGCCTCATTTTCCTCATCTTTTAAAAATGAAAGTAATGCTAATAAAACCTCTCTCATAATTGTTTTGAAAATGAAATATGGTCATATGTATAAAATACCTAACATATGCCTGGCACAGAGGCACACTCGCCCAATATTTAGCTACATTTTCTTCACGGAGGAAAGAGCACATTTTAAACATCATTCTCCTGTCTCTCCACCACGTGGTTGGTTTAGATCTAGCTTGCTCTGGTGCAAGGAACTAGGAACTGATGTAGAAATTCTTCCAGTAACATTAATAGGTGTATCGTATTTGCCTAGTAATAATGATGGTATTAACGGCAATAACAGCCACAGCAAACACGTATTAAACATTAGTGTGTCCGCATTTTTCTACGTGCTTCACCTACACTAACTCAACAACCCTGTGAAGGAAGCTCTATTACTAACCTCACTTAACAGACTGTGGTGCAAAGCGGGCAGTGCTCGATTCTCTGGTTAATTTCTTCCTGAGAAGCAAAGGGGCCCTTGGATGAACTAAAGAGGTGGGTGGCCCTGCCACAGAAATGAATACCCAGCAGCCGATGCAGCCGGTCAGATGTAGGTATCCACGGATCAATTTATTATGAATCCTACTCGAAGGTAACATAGGTCGTCATTAGTCACCCAGCTCATTATTTTGCTACACGGGTTATCTTCTCTGTCTGGGAAAAGAAAGATAGTAAAATACTATGTGACTTAGAAGCCAGGTGGTTGTTTATATGTGTTCTCATTATCAATAAAACTGATAAATTGTGAAGCAGATTGTCAACTTATCCTATAAAAACAAAAAAGTGCCATGGTTTGACATTTATCTTCTACGATAAGAATGTGTTTTCAGTGTCAGACTTCAAGACGGTGATCTCAAGGTTTGTTCTAAGCAGGAGGAAATAAGAAAGGAATGTTTTGGATTAGGTCCTTCCTCCTTGAAGCCACTTTCTATGTTGAGTACTTGTTTCCTAGTTGTTAGGGAAAATGTGAAATGGCAGGACTCCTTCTCAAGCACGCTGCCCACCGAGCGTATGTCTGTGCACTTTTCGTTTCCACCAAGGGCTCGGAAGAGAACTGTGGTCTCGGAGAAAAAGCTGTTGTTCCAGGAATGCCCGTCTGTAATGCATTGTGGCTTCCAACCATTACATCACTTAAGGGACGGAAAATCAGTGTATCTACTCAGTCAACTGAGGGAAGAAAGGAGCTCCCTGAGATTTCAATGTTGCACTGTGGCAAAACACGCCTTCCTCCACCAAAAAAGGCTGCAAATTAAACGGAGTCTCCTTACACAGATCTTCTAGGTCTCTGGGTTAAAATGCATAGGCGGAGTTTTAAGCATTTAGGAGTTGTCCCAGAAGCCAAGAAGAGCTCATTCCAAGCCTGGCAAAATTGCCTTGGTTATGAAGCAATGTCTCGTTTCTGAAAGGACATGTTACACAGGGATGTGACGATGAGCGTGGAAGGAGGCGGGGCTGCCAGGGGACATGAGGATAGCGGAGTGGGGTTGCTCAGAGCTGACACCCTCTGTCGTGCTCACAGCCTCTTAGCATTGCACAGGGACTTTAAATTAGCTAGATCGGTGCTTCTCAACGTTTTTTTTCTCTGCCCCAAACACCTGACAGACACAGAATATCTGTACTAAAAATAATTGCAGGGCTGGGTATCAGATACTCGGGTGGGACGGGGCTTAGCAGGAGAGGGGAGGGGATGAAGCGAAGAAGGGAGGAGGAGGAAGAGCTTATGCATTTTAAAACCAGACAGACAAACCAGGCGAGTAGAAATCTGCCTCTGCTACGAAGTCACCCCTGATCTGCGAGCCACTCTCCTCTGGGATGTTCCTGATGCACCACCCTTCAGAGGATGGGTTACACTGGTTGAGAGGTAGGCCATTCCTATGTATCTGTCGGCCTTAAGTTTGTTCTCTAGAATTTCCCAGAACATGCCTGTTATCCCTTCTCATATGACCATCCTTCGAATATCTGGAGTCAGGTCCTTTCTAGGACTTCTCTTTCCTGGGTTAAACTTCAGCTATTCCTTTATTGCCCATCCTACACCCTCTCACTTCAGGACCCCACTCTGGGCCAGGTGATGCCAGCTACTCTAAAAAGCAAACCCATGACATGGTATCAGCCAGTGGTAATAAATTATTCTCATGTCTGCAGTCACAAAACAGGAAGAAACCTTAGAGGTCAGCTCAATCGTATTCCATAGTTGTTCATGGAAAAAAGGGGAGGTTCGATGCTACACATTCGCTGGCGGGAGAATTAGGACCAGAAGGCAAGTCTGTGCACACTGTGTGTAGCAGGGCATGTGCCAACCACGTTCCTGGGAAGCATTTGAACAGGCAGCAAATGAAAGAGTAACCTAGCAGGAACTCACCATATGATAAAGAACCCAGCCTGCTGGGGCATTTTGCCTATTTCAACACACCGTATGTATCATTTCATTTTATAGAATGAGATCATCTCCAAACCAGTTTCCAAGGATGTTTGTTTCTTATTATTAAGGTGACTGTTATTGTTTTGTTGATGAAATATTATACTTACAGTGGTTACACACAAAAAGTGAACTGCTTTGTCCCTCAGTTTTGGTTGGTGGTATTTTACCTTCGAAGGTGTAATTCTATGGAGGTGACTTATTTTCAAAATTGAAGGATCCTTGGAGAACCAAATAATGGGTGGGATTATATTATATAGCAATTACATCATTTACTATGAATAAAGGACAATGGTATTAGTATGAACATTTTGCCTGGAAATATGCCAAAAATTCTGATATTTGAAAAATAAACTTTAAATTTTGGAATAGTTTTAGATTTACAGAAACATTGCAGTGATAGCACAGAGAGTTCCATGTACCCACACCCTGTTTCCTGTATCATTAACATCTTACCTTAGTGAGGTATATGTGACATAATTAATAAACTAACATCGATATGTTATTATTAACCGAAGTCCTTTCTTCATTCAGATTTCCTTAGTTTTTATCTAAAGTTCTTTTTTCTGTTCCAGGACTCTATTCAGGTTGCAACATTATATTTAGCCATCATGTCTAACTTAGGTTCCTCTTGGCTATGACAATTTCTCAGACTTTCCTTATTTTTGATGACCTTGACAATTTTGAGATGTATTGGTCAGGT
The DNA here is from genome assembly GCA_004363605.1 of Indri indri. Lineage (NCBI taxonomy): Eukaryota > Metazoa > Chordata > Mammalia > Primates > Indriidae > Indri > Indri indri. The sequence continues at coordinate 3,281 of RJWJ010049952.1, read as the reverse complement.
ATTTTGTAGAATATCTCTCAATTGGGACTTGTCTGATATTTTTCTCATGATTAGACTGGGTTTATGGGTTTTATGGAGGAGGACCACAGAGGAAAAGCCCAATTCTCATCTAATTGTACCAGGAGTATATGTTATAAACTTGACTTATCGCCGTTGATGTTGATCTTGGGTACCTGGCTGAGATAATGTTCATCAGGTTTCTTCACCATAAAGTTTCCTTTTTCCCTCTTTTTCTCCCTTTCCATACTGGACTCTTTGGAAGAAAGTTACTATGTGTAGCCCATACCTAAGGAGCGGGGAGTGATGTTCCACCTCGTACGATCAATTTTGAATTAATTTTTGTGAAATGTATATGGTCTATGTCTAGTTTCATTTCTTTTTGCACATTATAATTGCTGTAGCACTATTTGTTGCATTGAATAGCCTTTCTCCATTGAATTACCTTTGTGCTTTTGTAAAAAAACAGTTGACTATATTCGTGGGGTTGGTTCATTTGATTTTGAAGGTACACTTCAAAATGACTCGAGAAAATTAGTTGACTTTCATTTTATTTCCACTAGTCTGTGTGATTTAATTTTATTAAAATATCTTTTCTCTACATATGTGGCCATCACCTTAGCCTTTGAAAGTGGTACTTCTTAATAAAAAGCAAAAAATTTTCAAATGCCATTTCCTCTTCAGAGGTAAGATTAACAGAATCTCAGGATGAGAGTGAGAAAGGGAAGTTAAAATCCTCCACTTTAACAATATTGTTTATCCCGTGAGAAAAGCTGAGATGCTGGTAAATGACTTACTCAAGGGTAAATAGCTGGTAAGTGACAGGGCCACTAACCAACGACTCATTGAGGACTCCAGCCAGGCCCCTCACCCCACGTGGTATCCTGGTTCAAACAGAGGCTTCTGCCTTTTCCGATCTCTCTCCAAGCCTCACTAGTTCAGAGATACACATCTCAGGCAACAGTAAAAGTTGATATCGTACACAAGGCTAACCAGAAAACTAGCCCAAGGGAAATCATTCCAAGAAGCTAGGTTGGCTAGAGCACAGTGCTAATGAGGCCACCTCCTAGGTTCTTGTTTCCCAGGAGACAATTAGCTTATTTTTGATCCGTAGCCAAACTGTAGCTATTAATATAAAACCGACCTTCACAAGCTGGCAAAGGTTTGCTTCTGGTCACAAAAGGAACTCAGGACAAAATGTTAGTTACATGTATAATCTACTGCTGTTATTGAAAAAATAGCTCAATGGGCATATCCTGCTGAGAGTGAGTCAATGAGATAGTTTTCATATCAGAAAAACAATAGTGCCCCTAATCCTGTGTAGGTGGGCGTTTTGTTAGGTGATAACTGTCTGAGTTCGTTCCTGCTGCTATAACAATATACCTTCCACTGGGTAATTTATAAACAACAAATTTATTTCTTACAGTTCTCTGAAGGCTGGAAAGACTAAGATCAAGGCCCTGGCAGGTTCAGTGTCTAGTAAGAGCCTTCTCTTTGCTTCCAACATGGTGCCTTGTTGCTGCATCCTCTGGAGGGGATAAATGCTGTGTCCTCACATGCTGGAAGGGCCTAAGGGCAATAAAGGCTTAATTAGTTCCCTATAGCCCTTTTATAAAGTTGCAGATTCCATTCATGATACTCTGGCCTCATGATTTAATCACCTCCTGAAGGCCTCGCCTCTTAATATTTTTGCATTGGGGATTAAGTTTCCCCATGAATTTTGGAGGGGACACAAACATTTAAACCATTGCAATAAGGTTACTTTGTTCACAAGTAAATTGAGGTATGAAGAGATTACGGATCACTTAATAGAGAATCTTAACTATAAATTGGACATTCGGAGTCCACAAAATTTCTTAAATAGATTACAATTGTAAATTCATGAATCTTCAGGCCTGTATGCTAAACAGTTCAATCACAAGATTTTTCCAAGTCTTTTACACATCATTTAAAGCAGCAAAAAATGATATCGGATAATGAAAACTAACTTTGCGAGTTAAGGGATTACTTTTTTTATTTTATTAAACTTTATTCAGAATTACTACCACAGTCATCTTGCCAGTTCCTATAAAATGTATTTGATTCCCTGAAATTTTTCCATCATTGTCAAAGTCATTATAGTTAATTATAAAGGTTATCATTTACTGAGCACCTACTGAGTGCCTAATACTGTCTTAAGCATTTTTATGCTTCTTATTCTCATGCAATGCTCACGAGAATCCTAAGACGGAAGTAACATTATCATCTTCATTTTGCAGTGATAAAAAACCACAGAAACTCTGTAGTTTATGTTCAAAACCGTGCTTACTGTGTCCCAGTCAAACTCCAACTTCCTCATGTCCCTGATCACAGCTAGCTGCCCCTGAGATCATGTCAATTCATTAATTCAAACTAAGGTAAAAATGATAGCAAATGTTTGATTTGTCTGTATAGAACAGAACTGGAGAAATCAAATCTAACAGTAGATTTTTCTGGCAGTGAAAAGACATTGGGGAAGGGAGTGGGGACAAGACAAAGGAGCAATTCCTGCCTTGAAGTCCACTGTCCTTTCAAATACTTTTTTTTTTTTTTTTTTTTTCTGAGATAGGTTCTCACCCTGTCGCCCAGGCTAGAGTGCCGTGGCATCATCACAGCTCGTTGCAACCTCAAACTCAGAGGCTCAAGCGATCCCCCTGCCTCTGCCTCTCAAGTAGCTCGGACCACAGATACATGCCACCACACCCAGCTATTTTTTCTATTTTTTGTAGAGACGGGGTCTCCCTCTTGCTTAGGCTGGTCTCCAATTCCTGGCCTCAAGCATTCCTCCTGCCTCAGCCTCGCAAAGTGCTAGGATTATAGGTGTGAGCCACCGCTCCTGGCTTCAAATACACGTCTTAAATGTCTACCTGGTGAAATGACAAACAAGGTATTTGTGTCTATCAACAAGAACTGTGTGTATCAGAGAAGGAAAACTGTTTATTCAGGGAGTCCTCCTGGGAAGAGTGGAAACCTACGTGTGTGGTGGGATTCCCGGTCAAAGTTCTCTGCCCATGGGTGGAACAAATGAGTAAACTGTGTAGTTCTGCAGCTAAGAATCCACAAGCGGCAATTATAATAATTAGAGAGTGTCTGGGCAAAAGTTTATAAAAGTAACTTAGGTGGTGGTTAATATTGAGCACTATTTTTGGTCAAATTTCACATACATGCTTTTATTTTCTATTTTAAGATTTGATACATTTCTTCTCAGTCTTTCATACCCTCAGACAAATATTATTGGGCAACATGGATTTAAAAATATATTTCTA
>RJWJ010049951.1:0-10077 GCA_004363605.1 Indri indri | reverse complement strand
AAATCAAAACCACAATGAGATATCACTTATCTCCAGTGAGACTGGCCTTTATCAAAAAGTCCCAAAACAATAAATGTTGGCGTGGATGTGGAGAGATAGGAACACTCATACACTGCTGGTGGGACTGCAAACTAGTGCAACCTCTGTGGAAAGCAATATGGAGATACCTTAAAGAGATACAATTAGAAGTACCATTCGACCAGCAATCCCATTACTGGGCATCTACCCAAAAGATCAAATGATACTCTATAAGAAAGACACCTGCACTCAAATGTTTATAGCAGCACAATTCACAATTGCAAAGATGTGGAAACAACCCAAGTGCCCATCAGTACGTGAGTGGATTAATAAAATGTGGTATATGTATACCATGGAGTTGTACTTAGCCACAAAAGACAGTGGTGATTGAGCAGCTCTTGTGTTATCCTAGACAGAGCTGGAGCCCATTCTACTAAGGAAAGTATCACGTGAATGGAAAAACAAGCACCACATGTATTCATCATCAAGTTGGTATTAACCGATCAACACTTACGTGCACATATAGTAATAACATTCATCGGGTGTCAGGCAGATGGGATGGGGGAGGAGAAGATGGGTAAATTCACATCTAATGGGTGCAGTGCCCATCATCTGGGGGATGGACATGCTTGAAGCTCTGACTCAGCTGGGGCACAAGCAATACAGGTAACTTAAACATTTGTACCCCCATAATATGCAGAAATAAAAAATTTTAAAATTTAAAAATTTTTTTTTAAAAAACCCTCCCCTCTGCCTTACTCTGTAAAAACTGACCATAAAGAAATTACTTGATTGACCTTATTTGACTCTAGGTCATAAGACCCCCAATATAGAGAGGGTCTTGCCCACCCCAGAAGAAACGCTGCTGAGAGAGGCCAAGAAGAACCTTGACAGGCAGCCTTCCTGGGTTTCCCCTCTCAGCCAATCACCATTAGATCATACCCTTTTTGTCCAATCATATTTCTACATGGCTGTATATACTTTGTTGAACCTAAGCATAAAAATGGACAATTTCCATTGTATCTTTGTGTCTTCATTCTGAAGGCTCCTGTGTACATGTTAAATAAATTTGTATCCTTTTTCTCCAATTAATCTGTCCCTTGTCAGTGATTTTCAGTCAATCGTCAGAGGTGAAGAGGAATTTTTCCCTTGGGCTCAGCAATAATATAAATTTGTTATTTATATGCTAACATTTTAGTTGCTTTAGTGTTTATTCACATGTGTATCTATTCCATATGTCTTCAGCAAGGTATTCTATTGTGGCCTGGCTAATTTGGATATTTTAATGCTGATCCTCTTTAGCCACATGGGGACCTGATTATGGGGTTATTATAGAAGTCATATTAAGGAATTTGTCTGGCAACACAGAGATAGAGCACCTATCTCAGGGCCACACACAGAGCAGTCTTTGAGAGATAACGATAATGGCTTTTACTAAATTAGCGATTTATAGCCAGCATGCTGGGAATTATTTTCTCTTGATTGTGTTAATATTTCAAACCAACCCACTATAATCTATGCAAGCGTCAAAATCTGGACCCACCTTGGTAAAGTATTACAGATTTTTGAGGATGTTTGCTTTTTCAAGCTAGAAATTACAGACACTAACTGTGTAATGAACTTATACATGGCCATTGTCCCAGAATGTTTTGTATTATACAAAGATTCCACTAAAAGTATAGAGTAAATGATAAAATCACTTTTGAGAACCAATATATGAAGAAACTTTTACCAAAAACATGTGTTTTTGGCCTTGCAATGCAGTAAATGCCTTTGTTCACTGGAAATCAAGCTGATGAGGGATTTTAATAAAAGTAAGTTCTTAATAACATAATTTTCCTTTAAGCAAGAAGTTTTTCCTCAGAAAGCTTATGTGAAAGTTAATTTAAAGTATGCATTTAAATGTGCAGTCTGCTAATTGTTGACATTCAGGAAATAAGTGTCTTTGAAGAGCAAAATGAGTAGAAATTATAGAGTGAGAGATGCTCATAGTGGAAAAATCCCTGTGCCTGGTTACTAATCTAATTGTCACTCTATTCTTGATAGAGTTATATTCTCATAGTGAATTCTCTGCAAATGAATTTTGGGTTCAATAAATTATATCGTATGACTTATAAGAAAGCAGATAGTATTCTGTTATGTGAAATACCAGACAACACAAGAATAAACTGTGCTGTCATTTAGGTCATCTGCTTTAGCGGCTTTGTTCAAACCTATTTCTAACATCTATTATTTTCAGGTTCTTAGTTATTACTTTACCCATGATTATTCTTATTTTAGACCTTTCTTTTCAAGAGATATTTTCCCCTAATTATTTGACTATTTCTCTTAAAGAGCATTTGTGTCATTCCTTAAGTTTCTTCTCTCAAGTATAGATACATTTTATTTGTTTTATAGATGCTTTAATTTATTCTTGTTCTTTCTCTATAGAATTATACTATTTTAGAGAAAAGACCATGTCTCCTACTTTTGTGTACCCCAAAACTCCAAATTTGTTGTTGTTAATTTTCAATTAATGACATTCTACAAATGAACATCAAATAAGTGGAAAATTGAATTTTGTAGAGCTAACATATTAAGTCCTAAAGTGGCATAGCATTAAAAATAGGAGGTCTAATAGATAAATGTTAATGGTCAGACTTTTCTTTCAATATTAATAGGCCTTTAATCTTGTCATTATCAGGGGCTTTGTGCCCTTTCTAATATGAATTAAGACTTGTTATCTATCACAGGATTTGATTAAAACTTTAATTATTTATATAATACAACCCTATTATAACATAGCTCATTATTCAAGTCAAGGCTACTAATGTACATTAAGCACTCATTTTCCACCAGAACTATGCAAGGTGCTCTGGGGACACAAATTAAAAGCAAAAGACAAAAAGACATAATTTGGGGGATTTTTAATGTATCCAGATGTATAGTAGCAGGATCGCCTCCTGAAATATAATCACATATTGCAAAAATATGAAATGATACGGAAAGTTTGTAGCCTATTGGAGGAGACAGATGCACACATAATTTTAATGTTGTGGGTTTTGTTTCTCAGGTGGTGACCTACTCAGGTGACATGGAACAGCAGATGAAGAGCACCTACCTCATTGTAGGGTTCAGGAACACATTGCTAGCCACATAATGCCATCTCTGAGTCCTGGGAGACAGTTTGTGTAAGCAATGAAGGTTTGGAAGACGTTCAGGGAACAGGGGTCATGTAAGCAAAATGGACATAGTATGTGTATGGGTATAGAACTGTAAGAGTTTGATATACAAGGAGGGTAAAATGGTTGTAAATGTGGACAGGAAGCTGAGGATTACTGTCTTCATCGAATTTAGACTATTAATGAGACAGAAAATGAACTAGCCTTTGCTGTGGTAAAGCTGCTCAATATAGGTTACTAAACATAACACAAGTTGATTTCTTGATTAGGTCAAGTCTGCTAGATATTGAGGCAAATCACCAGCATCATTACCTTCCATGAAATGACACCACAGTCTAGGCTGCTTCCATCTCGTGTTTGCACTATCTCAGCCCATCACCTCCATGGTTGCCATAGTGATGGACAAGGAAACCTAGGGAATCAGACAATGGCATTTTACTGCCTCACCCTGGATTGACCCATGTAACTTTCATTCACATTTCATGGGCCACAACAAATCACGTGATCCTAACTAATTGCATGGGTTGGGGATGGTTGTCATTCTATAAACACTCTATGTCCAGGAAAAAAAAGAACTGGTGATATTGGTGAAAATTTGTAATGTTTATTACAATCAGATTTTATATTTTTGGTAGATTTTTCTAACTATACATTTTTTATATTTAGTAATTTATGAAGGCTATTAGAGAATTAGTTGAAAATGACTAAAGTCTTATTTAATGATGATATATTTAATACTATATATCTTTTTCCCATAATGTGAAACAATGAAAAATGGATCTTGACATCAAATTCCGGATTTTTCTCACTAAGGAACATGTAACTGAGTCAAGCAGTTACATGGTGGTATGACTTGTTAGAGAAGGCAAATTGCTGTCTCTGATTATAAACGTGCTTTTATTTCTTACAGAATATCTGAAATTTGTTTATTGGCACAAATACTGAGCTCTGTATCTTTTATAAAGTAAAAATCCCTGGTTGGTACAAAAGCCATATGGAAAGTCTTGGTGTGGTTAAAATTCTAGGATTATCATGTTCCCTTGATGGGATTGTGAGCTACAGGTGGGGTTTTAGAGTCCTGAACAGGAGAAAGAGGGAAATAGAAGGAGAGAGTTTTGTGGGTGTCCAGTTGTCTAGGGTTGCCCTAACAAAGCACCACAGACTGAGTGACTAACACAACAGAATTTTATTCCCTCATGGTTCTGGAGCCTGAAAATCTAAGACCAAGGCATTGTCAGGGTTGGTTCCTTCTGAAGGCTGTGAGGAAGGATCTGTTCCAGCACCTCTGCTTGCCTTGTAGACGGCCGTCTTCTCCCTGAGTCTCTTCAGGTCATCTTCCTCTTTGTGAGCCTGTCTGTGTCCAAATTTCCCCTTTGTATAAAGACACTAACAATATTGGATTAGGGCTCATCCCAATGACCTCATCTTAACTTGATTATCTCTGTAAAGATCTTATTTCCAAATAAGGTCACATTCTGAAGTACTGAGCATTAGGACTCCAACATGTCTTTTTGAGGGGTGACAATTCAGCCTGAAACAATGAGTGTTGATGTATTCCTGTAATAAAAAGACTGACTTTACTCAAGGGAAACCAATGACTCCATTTGGATGAATTTATTTTCACAAAGATTTGTTCCGAATTCAACAGAAAACCCAAAATGATCTGGATAAATTATTTGACATTCTATTCCAGGGTGAGAAAGCAATATGGAATGTGGCTGAATATCAAAGATCATCATGCAGTGTGGAAGTATTTTTCAGGAAACTGGCTTCTGGGGTCAGACCAATTGGTGTTTGCAGCTTGTAAGAATATGTATTTATTGTATGATTTTGGGGGAATATTTTCCAGAACCTGTTTTTAAATCTGTGAATGCAGATAAAATAAAGCTTATTCTAAAGGTCACTATGAGATTTAAATTTACTCCTCTTTGCTAAAATATTTATTAACAAAAGAATGCCTGACACACAATAAATGTTAACTATTCATATTATTAGTAACAATATTTTTCTGTTGAACTATATGTCTAGAAAGTCTCATGGTTCAGTTTCAAATGTATTATAAATGAAGTAAAACCATCAACACAAAAGAGTAATTTTAAACTCGGTTTCATAAACTATGCTGTATGGTCCAAGTAATATTTCTAAAAATCTTTCTTATTTTCCTATTGTTTTGCTACTTCTCTGGTGTGTGTCAGCTTAAAATTTCTGAAACGCTTTCCCAGACCACCTACCCACATCTAATGCAAACCCTGATGAACCAAACTCAGAATGGTAGAACTCTGACCAGAGAGTGTAAGGAAGGTTTGAAACTCACCAGGAAGAATATTTTTTCTAGATCTGTGAGAAATTTCATTGGTATTTTAATGGGGATTACATTGAATCTGTAGAACACTTTGGGTAGCATAGACATTTTAATAATGTTGATTCTGCCGATCCATGAGCGTATGTTTCTCCATTTGTTTACATCCTCTGTGATTTCCTTCCTCAATGTTTCATAATTCTCCTTGTAGAGGTCTTTCACCTCCTTGGTTAAATATATTCCTAGGTATTTTATTTTCTTTGTTGCTATGGTGAAAAGTATTGAGCCTTGATTTGATTCTTAGCTTGACTGTTGGTGTATAAAAACGCTACTGATTTGTGTATGTTGATTTTGTAACCTGAGACTTTGCTGAATTTATTTATCAATTCTAGGAGTCTCTTGGCAGAATCTTTGTGGTTTTCTAGATATAAGATCGTACCATCAGCAAAGTGCGATAGTTTGACCTCTTCTTTCCTCACGTGGATACCCTTTCTTTCTTTCTGTTTCCTGATGGCTCTGGCTAGGACTTCCAACGCTATGTTGAATAGAAGTGATGACAGTGGGCACCCTTGTCTGGTTCCAGTTCTAAGTGGGAATGTTTTCAATTTTTCCTTGTTCAGTATGATGTTGGCTGTGGGTTTGTTGTACATGGCTTTCATCATTTAGAATTTTGTTTACCTAGATTAATGTCTATTCAAGTTGTAGATCTGTGAGTTGAAGCCCCTGATAACCAGCATATTATTGAATGAGGAGATAAAGAATTGTCATGATTAGATCCCTCCATATCTACCCCCACCCTTTTGTTTTTGGCATGGTTCAATTTGCTTGTTTAGGCTTTGTTTTGCTGGATAGTTTGTCAGTTTAGATTTGTTTGATTTTTTGTTTGTTAGCTTTATTTCCATTGGAGTAAACAATGAGAATTGAAATGAAACAGTTACCTTATGTCACAGTCAAAACATTCCAAAATGTTTTATTTAGTTCTTTGTCTAGTTTAAGTGGTATGTGTCGATTCCCAGTGGAATTACAAGTATAACTTTTTAGGAATTTAGATGGGTTTTAAGTGAATTTAACTTGAATTTTATTTTTCAAAAATACAATATGTCATCTTTCATGATATCACATGCCATAGACTAGACATCTTGCACTTATTCCTCCCACCTATACATCCTTCACTGCAAAGATGATAACTATGTGAAATGATGCATTTTTAATTAGCTATATTTAAATATTCCACAATATATATGATATATATATATATACTTTAAAACATCCTGTTGTACAATATAAATGCATACAATTTTATCTGTGAATTAAAAAATAAAAAACTAAAAATAAATAAATTGATTTTTAGAGGACACCTAGATTACTGTTAACACAACACCAGACATGAAAGAAGGTCTTAATAGATGCTTGTTTCTGCTCATTCCATATCCAACCATGATTGAGAAAATAACTTTTATTAGCTGGCAAGCTAAAATGACAGTGACTTCAAGGAACAAACAAGCTGTGCATTTGATAATGTAGGTCTTAGGGAAGCATGTAGTAATTTAATGCATTTTCGTGTCAGCCTGCAGTGATTTTTTTTTTCTTTTACAGAGAACTTACACCAAATTTTATTCTTAAGATTCATTAAACAATGAGCCTTATCTACACTATTAATGTTAACTGTTTTTGCATATTATATGATTACGGTTCATATTTCAACGTCTTATTCCTAACTTTGGTTGAAATTTCAAGCCCAGGAACCCTGTTTTATATCTATATCTTTGCCCACAATGTAGAGACGCAAATAATATTCCATAAATCTTTGTGGATGATGCTGGTAATATGTCAACAAGAGGCTTGTTTTGCCTTATTTAGCATTTTAGGTGGTATGATTGCTTTTCTGCTCATCTTAGAACTAGTTTTGGATTATTTTAAACAAGAACTTGCCCTTGAAGTTAAGAATATCTGAGAACACATTTGAGCTTAGCTTCTGTTCTGAGCTACAAGAGAGTGGAGCAGAGTTTAGCTGTATTTTAATAGGATTATATGTTAAAAAGATGGTTAGGAAAAAAAGTCAGAAAGCAATTTTTAGCCTAATTGTGAATGGCCCTTAGTCAGAACCCTACCTTCCACAGCATGCTAAAATCAGGTAGATGGAACAGAAAAAGCAAAGACAGACCTCGACCTCGTTAGAGAACAAAAGCGAGAGGAAATGATGTCAGTAGCAAACTGTGGGATGCAGGATGAGAAAAGGTATGAAAATGAAGCTGAAGGGAATATTGAGAAAAAGGGCATGCAAGAAAGGTCCCTCAGCAGGGCAAGAGCTAACCAGCTGAAGAAAGGGCCTCGATTTTGGCTGCCTCTCAAATGTGTTGATAATTTAGTATACTCTGGGTTTCATGAAATATAATTCAATGTAAATTAAAAGAACATTTAACTTGGAAATAACTTAGGGATTAATAATATTAAATAGGTTGAGAATTTGTTTCTTTTTCTCGGTTCACTGGCTGAATCATTTTTAACTACCCCCTATCTTTCAGTTTGGGAATATAATGAACATGTAATTTTTTAATGTTTGGGAAGGTCAGGATGGTGAAATGAATTATTCACTTTCCCTGCTAAACACAGGATAAGCTTTCATATCTCTGCTCGCCCGCAGGTTGTTCCTCCTGCCTGCCACATCTTCCCTCTAAGTCTCAGCTCAAATGTCACATCTAGTCTGGATGATTCTTTAATCCACCTGGAGAACATGAGTAGCTCACTCTTCTTATAAATATACATGTCTTTTTCTGGGTCCTTATAAATTAGCACCAGAGTTAGTTATTTATGTGGGTTTTTTTTTCCTTTCCCATGAGGCCCAGTAAGGTAAGAATCATGTTTTGTAGTTTCCCAGAGGTTGGTATGGTACGTAAACAAATGGAGTTTAAGAAATATGTCAAAAACATAAGAGTGAGAGAGGTGAAGTCTTGGACACAAAGAAGCTTCACAACTGTCAGATCTACAAGAGGAATGACTTTGTTCAACTCAGTTGCCTCCCTGTGGGACTGGGAAATCACAATCCTGAGGTTGTGATTTCACCCTTTCAGTCTCCTTTCCCCTCAATTCCTGGTGTCTGAGAAGGGGGAAATCTAAGTTTGGGGTTCAGAAACTCTGGGATTTGTGGTGGGGGCAGTGTATAAAGAGATTTTGGGTGGCTTTAGTTGTGCAGGGGAATGGACGTAGGCACAGGGAACATCCACCCTTTACTGAATCTGTTCTCTCCTCAGTCCCTTTTCTCACGTCACCCCTTCTGGTTTCTCTGGCTTCTGACAGAAGGTTCTCTTAATGGCTGTGATCACAGCCTAAGTAGAATGTCATAAAATGGATGTAGGTTCAATTACAAATAAAGAATAAGAACCACAGATGAAACCCATGGCAGCCAATAACACAAAATACTTGGTAAAACAAAGAGTTTTGAGGTGCAGATGGAACAAATTTTAAATAATAATCCATAACTTGCCAATATGTGAAAGAATTGGGGTGGCCTTATAGATATTTATGTAATATACTTTTCCTGTGATTTCTCAAGCAAGAGCAAATGCTCTTTATTATCTGTCTATGTCAACCACCTTTGGCTTCTCGTGCATTAAAGCATATAGCAAATGCTTGTATCACCTCGTAAGTCTTAGATGAAGTTTGGGCAAAGTCAACAATGTCTCCTAGTCACAGTTAGTGTTCCTTTACCTCAGGAACTTCCAGGGCTTCAGGAAAATGACCTACTAAGGTCAGGTCAGTTTAGTACATTGAAAATGTCCTAAAAAAAAAAAAAAAGCTATAATCACCAGTGAATTGCTTCTTGGGTGGTGATGCAGGAGTGAGGTCACCAATTCTGTTATACAGGCCCTCAGGAACTCACACTTGTTTGGGTCTTAACTTTTATAAACATTCAAATATTATTGATTTTCCAGACACAAAAGGCTAACTCACTCTATGATCCTATTCACATGTCATTCTAGAAAAGGCAAAACTACAGCGATAAAAAGCAAAACAGTGGTCCCCACAGGCATGAAGTAGGGGAACATGATCAACTGCAAAGTGGCAAGAAGGAACTCTCAGGGGTGATGGACATGCTCAATGTCATGATGTGGTGCAGGGTAAATGACTTTGCATGTTTGGAAAATTCAACAAACTGTACGCTTGAAATTGGCAGCTTTCATTGTGGATCGATTGTGCCTCCATAAAGCTGAGAAAATTCATTGACCAAGTTGTGTGCATTATAACCTATGATTTTTCTAAGTCATCGTTGAAATTTCTTTTATTTTGGAGTTATGTTGTGAGGAAATGTAGAAAATTTAAATGTTTCTCACTCTATCACAGACAACATTATGAACTACAATTGGGCTAAAATAGATCATAGGTTATAGATTCAGTAATTGAAGATAGTGGATGGGCATAGAAGAGATCAAGAAAGTGGGAGTTGGTACAAGCCTGCCTCATTTTGTGGGATAAGAATTTATAGTATTATTAGTGCATTATCCTCTGGGGGTTACTGACTTCCAGAACTTTGCTTATTACACTGATTGATTCATTCTTGTTTAATTGTAGTATGGTGGAAAAAACATCAAATCTGGAGTG
>RJWJ010049950.1:0-10084 GCA_004363605.1 Indri indri | reverse complement strand
AAAGGGTAAAGGGCACGGGGAGCAGTTACATTTGTTGAGCAATTTTTCCGTTAGTAAGTCTTGTGCTTGGCAAAGTCTCCAAACGCTACCATTTACTCTCACATCCTTTGAAGATGCTATAATGTCTCCATTTTATGAAAGAAATACAGATGCAAAAAACAAAACAAAACAAAACAAAAATACCAATCAGTCACATTTAAGAAAAATAAGGTTGGTTGTTCTGTAGTGACATTGTGTATGGCATAGTAAGAATACAGGTAGTTCCCATGCTAAGAAACCTACTATATTACCATGTGCACTGGTGAATATCACTTTAAACAATTATCCTCCAGCATGTATCTACACATTAAATTGATTAATGTAGCTGCTCACAATGACTTTCAACTGCTATGCAAGGCCAGAAGGGTCATGTGTAAAGAACAGAAGATTGGGTAGTTTAATAATTCCTGTTTTGAAAAAATTAACCGGCTGAAAATAGGGTTGTCAGATGAAGATATAACAGGCAGTTTCTCAACACAGTTTAATAAACCACTGCTTAACTGGAAGTACCAGAAAATAATAACCCTATGCTCTATTACACTATAAATTACTTTAAGCCAGGAACTGATAAATTATTTTTGCATTCTCCAAAGTGTCTGGCATAGGTTTTGACACATTCCAAATTCTCTTAATGCCCTTAGTATTAAAACTAATAAACTTATATTTTCCCTTATCCCTGAAGTTTTTTTTAGTAAAGATGTTTGAGGAACCCATTTCATACAGAAACTCTACAAAGTGTATGCCCAGTGGAATTTGCTTTACTTAAGAGAATTATTTTAATCCCTTATTGACTTGCAATATGCATCTACCTTGATGTTTTCACAGGAACTTATTTCAGTGATGATGATCAAAAGAGGTATGTTAGGCTTTGATCACAGCCAATCTGAAGAAAGCTGGAAATCTGCAAATATGAAGTGATTAAAATTTTTCTCCAGCTTCTCGAAGTGACAGGAGGGAAGCAAAATACTGACTGATATCTTATAATTAGTGTGAGAGAAATTAAGAGGTTTTCATTTAAAGATAATTGAGCAAAACAAAACAAGACGAAAAGTTTGATACTAGGTCCATGTTATTACTAAAATCAGGGTATCCATTTTTCCAACAGTAAACTGAATGCAGTCTCTTCAATTGCTGTCCTGCATATTTGTGTCAAAGCATTGCCTGGAGCTTCTTATCATCAGAATTAACTTCTCTGAAATAAAATGTAGGGGAAGTTAAGGAAGACTTCCCAGTCTTTCTTGTGATGCCAGGTACTCTTTAAAGGTTTAAGGCAGGTGGTAGCTATCTCATCTGGATATAGTGTGTAGGTCAATTGCAGACTTATCCCTCTCAAGGTATGTTTAAGAATGACAATTATATTTAGTATATTTCACTTATTAGCTATGATCAGTCTAAGGCTGTATATGTTTAGTCTAATCTGTTAACTCAGAGCCATTTCTTATAAGACAAACTAACAGAAATGCAGGATAACTCTGAGTATTGCAATAAACTTTATTCTTTCAGGAACGTTTTACTCACCACGAGATGGTTTGCACTCAAGTTGTGATTTAAGACCCTGTTTAGCTAATATAGTTCATCAATTTCAGATAATAGATCATATTGAAATATGATGATTTCTATAAAATATTAGTAAAACTATATGACTAGAAATATTTAAGTATGTTTTAGATGTTTTTTTGATGAGATTGAGCTTTTTGGTCTTGGTAAGTAGCAGATATATGAACTCTGAAAGAAGGGATCATCCAGAAAGTTCATTAAGTTATACGTTGGGGGCTTGTCCAGGACAGGAAAGGACTGTAATAGAGACTAGGCACATAGGAGCACGCTAAACATCTTTGGAAAGAAAAGGGGAGTTCAGAAAAAGGAAGCAGCAAGGCATATATAAATATCTATTAATTTTATTGGTGTATCAAAGATATTTATCAAACATTTTGATGATAGACCAATGCATATTTAATGTGCCAAAAGTTACTATTTCATGTCTTCAATTACAGGTAAAGAAGTATCCCGAATCATCAATAAAAATAGAAGACATGGTCAAAAATGTCTTCAATTAATCCAAATATTACAGATCAAGCAAATGTCTCATTCATGTCTTACAGTGTGCTCAAAAAGCAACAAATGTGCAATTTAATTCTCAGTTTGCATCTGTGTCTGACTCCTCCCTGAGTTGGCAAAGATGGCTTACCACTTACCATGATCTGTGTTGGCCAATCAGAAATGATTTTGTGGAAGTGCTAAAGGAAGCAGAAACACAAATAATGGTTCCTCATGATGAATCTGCAAGTTTGAATATGTTCTTTTCCAATTATTCTCTTGCAAAATACAATTACAAATAGCAGAATTTTATAAAAATATACTCCTCCAGATTTTTCTCTTAAAATTTAAATAAATACAATTAGTATTTAAGAATAAGACAGCTAGTTATATGACTATAAAAAGGATAAACATAGTATATATTTTTTTCTATTGGTGACTACTAAGTATATACAATACAGTACTAAGTCATGGATTAAAGAAATTACAGAACAAGTATAAGATAAGGCTTAGCCTTGAGGAGATAATTTACAGATAAAAATAAGTTATTTAGAAACAGGGTAAAACAAGTTCTCTCAACTAAGAGTCAATCAGATAGCTCAAAAGAAGAAAAAAATCACATTAAAGACACAATAGAAAATTTGTTCATGTGAGGTGTAGTAAATAAAACAATCTTGTCAAGGTGGAAGGCTGATCTGGAGGTACAGTGAGAAATGAGCCTAAACTCGGTGTTTTAAGTTATGTTAGGAAATACTTTCAATTGTATTGCAAAGAATTAAAACCAGACAGCAAGTCAGTGAATGATAAATGTGTATGTTTTTGGACACTATGTGGGGATAGTTTAAATTCTGTACATGAATGCTTGTACTACAGACAAGAATTTCAAGTATTAATCTTTTTCAAAAATTCAGAAAAAATGTTAAGAATTTCAACCAGGAAGTAGCTTTTAGAATGGAAAAGGAATAGTGGAATGAAAGGGTCATGGGTAGTATTATGATAATCAACATTATTTATTGGCTCTTAGGATACTAGGTTGACTGAGGAGATAAGGAACTTTGCTAAATATAATTATCAATAGATCAGAGATCTCAGGAGGGAAAACAAATTGTGCAAATATTTATTTATTCATCTACCATATTCTCCAAAATAGTTTATAGCGGCTTAAATAGTAGTAGCTTAAAATAGAAGTTCAGGTAAAGGAGTACCCTAAATTATCACTAAAAATAGAAGACAAGTCAAGTACAGGAGGGAGAATGGTATTACGAGAAGGAATAAGTTCAGATTTAAATAAGCAAGTTTTAATTATCAGTTGAACATTCAGGTTAATTCTTCCTACTTGAGTCACATCACCTCACAGTGATGTCCAAGTCCCAAATTATTTCTGTAATGGATTTTTGTTATTGTGTATGACTGGAAATAAACATGCTATCATCTGGATCTGGGATAAATCATTTAGAAATAGATATTTGGCTGGTTCTTATGCAGAGATGTTTCTGAAAGTGAAACTGGTTGAAATTCTTAACATTTTTTCTGAATTTTTGAAAAAGATTAATACTTGAAATTCTTGTCTGTAGTACAAGCATTCATGTACAGAATTTAAACTATCCCCACATAGTGTCCATAAATATTTATGATGATGATGAATTTATGCATTGAATTTGAGATGCGATATTGAATATATTTCTGGATCTACATTGTGTATTTTCAGACTTTAATGCTGAATAAATTATTTTAAACAATTAATAGATATACTAATGATAGTAAATGATCAATCACTTCAATAGTTCTTATATAGGGCCTATCACTCTGTTATTGGTGCCCAACAAGAGGTACTAGACATTTTTACTGACATCCCACAAGTTTATGATTTAGCATGTGTATGAAGCCCTTAAGTGACTGCACATGTGGTAACTGATTAAAGTCTGATACAACTGATAAAAGCAAATTTTGTTGAGTATGACCTGAGCAATTAATTAAGTGCTTAAGAAAATAATAGGACCTTAAACTGGACTCTAAAATTGGGTCACACTTTAATAGAGTCCCAGAGGGAGGAGGAATCAATGATAATGGGGGCAAAGGGGGAAAGAGAGAGAGAGAGAGAAAATGATGCTTGGATTAAGAAAATAGTGTGATTTATTCCAAGAAGAAGAGAGGGATGAGAAGAGCTAAAATGTAAAATACAGAACAATATGCTTGCATATTGGGGAAAGTGAATGAATGGATAATATAGAGTTGTGTTACAGAATTTTTGGCATACTTTTCTGAAGATGTTGAATTATGTCTTACAAACAATAGCAAGCTAATCCATGCTCTTCAATATAGCCTAAACATCAATAAATCAAGGAAGATATTCTGGGGACAGGGAAAATGGTGGACTTAAGTAGAATAGATTAGTGGTGAGTGAAATTGGTGGTACCTAGGACTTATTATAGCACCCTGGACAAAGTAGGTGCTGACTAAATATTTGGTGAATGAATGATGAAAGGTCCAGAGCCCAAATAGCAAGCAATGAAATTGTTCAGGATAAAGGTGATGTTCATATAGGGCACAGGATCACTTATTTCCATTTTAAAAATTCTGAGCTTTCAAACTAAGGAACAATAAATCTTTGTAAATAAATAAAAAGTAATCATAAATTATAGCAGCACGAAACCCATTTCACTTGTCAATAACAGGAACTATAATTTGGGTTAATTTTTATGAGCTCTACTTGTTTTGATTATGTCATTATTCTTCTCTATTTATACTATCAGCTTAGCCAATTATTATTCATCTTAAGGCAATCGAATATTTCTGTATTCAGAGTAAAATTAATGAACTTGTTCTTTATTGCATATACAGTTTCTTCTTGTTTACTCAAATGCTTGAGGATGAATCATTCAGAAGTATCCGATATGAGCTTAAGTACATAATTTGTGTTTCCTTTTGAAACTGGAGCACTGGAAGAGAATCTGTAATGATCTGTTATATCTACTTTTTTCATTTATTTTAAAATATAAATAATATCCTCAAATAATTGGATCAGAATAATGATTATGTCAGTAGAATGGACTGGGAGATATTATATTTCAGTCTCTTAAAAGTTCATGATTCAATTCTTTACCAAAATTCTTTTCAACTGAAGCTAATGGGACTTTAAATGTCATATGAGGAACTATCTAATCCTCGGTGATAAATTTCTTTCAGATTTCAGATTGATATTCTGACTATGGTTGAGCTGCTTCCTGTAGTAGAAGCTAAGGCTGTTCCAATCACAGCAGACAGTCAAATAGTCACAGATGAAGTGCTGTTGAGTTTTGGTGAACAAAGTAACTAGTATTGCCAAGTTTTCAGCATACTTGTCCATTTTTCTTTCTCTCTGTCTTTGAACATACACAAAACATGAAAGGGAGGAAATACATAAAAAAACTATTTAGGCATGAGTCAGTTGCTGTTTTCCCTTGTAAAGTTGTACAGCCCTACCCATGAGCTCACTATTTATTGTGTTGATACAAAATTCCATGATAACTGAACTATATCCTTTCATGAGCACCTTACAGTGACTATTAAACAGGCTCGGGGTTTATTTAGCACTGAATGTGATCATTGATTCTCTGTGGCATGTATTAGGAACTGCTTAATGCAAATACCTGAAATTATTTTATTTGCTTTGGACCTATTTATAAGACATTGAAGTAGAAATAATTTTTTCCTGCAGCTTATGAAATATGATAATATTTTATTATTCGTGTTTTTCATTTTGCCAAGCACAAAACTTGAAAGACTGTGTATGAAATTGTCATTTATTCTCTAAGGACTGTCACTTCTAATAGGCATCAAGTTTGCTTTATAGATTCAAATTCTGTGTGTTGATTTTTTTAGGATAAGATCCAGTAGCAAAACAAAATTTTGAAATACTGTGAAATAATATGAAGTATATGAAATTTTGTCACTTTGCCATGAATGTGAGAATGTTTTCATACCATAGTAGCTCAAGGATATAGTGCTAAAAGAGATAGTACTTTTTTTGCTCTATAGTAAGTTTAAATTTATCTTTATTTAAGTATTTATTCAATATTACATTACATTTTGCAATCGACTCCCTGACCAGATGAAAGGTATAGATGTGATTGTTATGCTTTGTACAGTTTCTTTCAGTTACCTTTCCTTTCAAATTATGTTTTTATTAATGCAGTATTACTCTTATTTAAGGAGTAGTTTATTTCATGGGTTTTCTTTTTCTTATTTCTAGCCACTGTTATTATACGAACGTGTTTAATTTATATTTCCTTAACTATTTCTCTTTATGGTATTTTAAAAGGCTGTCTATAACACAAATTTTTAAAATGCAAACATACTCTGACTTTTACTATAAAATCAGAGTGTATTCCTTTATGTAATAAGAGTAGGTCATGCAGCAAAAATAAATCCATGTATTTGATTTTGTTTGCTTGTGATAGCATTGTAAAAGTTGATTACGATGTTAAGGCAGTATCTATACATTCAAGATGGTGCAGTTATCTGTGACAAGAATTCTAGACAGGGGAATATTTTCTTGACATATTAGTTAATTTATCCAGAAAAAATACAATTTTATTTGAATGACATGAAAATTTATTCTGTTTTCTTATTTGTGAGGTTGTAAAAACAATGCAAAATCTAGACACTTGAATAATGCATTCTATTTTTATGAAAACACTTTCAGAGAATTGTTATCTGGAATATTTTTAGCATCATGATTTACAATTTATTGCAAACACTTGAAATAAAATCATGTAAATATTCCGGGAAAACTGAAGTTTGAGGAATGTTTTTGTATAAGCACATAGGATTAAAACACTCATCAATATTTTTATGTTGCTAAACAGGTGGCTGCTTTGAGCATGTGGTTCAATTTATCAATCCATCAATAATCAGATTATGTGTCTTATAACAAATTTAAGAGTCATTTACAATAAATATTGTTTTAATAAATTCATTTCTTTTTATTTATTTTTTCCTGACCAAAGTGAAGTTAGTAATAAAGCCAATGGTACTTTAAGAAGAATATTTAAAAAGTGAATAATAAGGCTTTCAAACATATAACTGCAAGTAATATATTTATTCTATATGACATTTCTAGCAGCTAGAAGGCTCTAAAAAATTATCGTCAATAGTTCTAGCTATGCGTGGCTAAATTATTCTGAATTTGTATATATAGTTAATAACAAAGATTATAGAGAGATTCTCCTATACATTTCTTGGCCATGTTTGATTCTGCAGCTACCAGGTTGCTCTATAATTCATTGGTCACTATTTAGTCACAAAGAAAACTAGCACAGTTATAGGGAGACAGAGCATATCCGCAAAGTGATTGCCTAGCTGACAGGCTTGCTAAAAAAGGAACACATTGCCTGCAGCAAAGTGCTATGTACTGTGTACCTTATTTTCCTAATATTTGTGTATAAATAAACCAAAACAGTGGAAAAATTTGACTCATTTGGGAATGCATATGAAAGGACAAAAATTAATTATGTTTTAGTTTGTTGTCTTATGTGATAGAAGTTTTTTCCTTTTCTCTAGGTTACCTAATTATAAAGCATCTCATTAACTATTTTATTTTTCTTATTCAGAGACATTTTCCTATAATAATTGTATTATAGTTTACTGTGTTTAACTGAAGCAATCCTTAAATTTTAACTTTTTAAGATCTCAAAATTTTTCCCAACATTTACCCATCTCTCAGCCCACAATATCTGGAAGCAGTAATACCTGAAGTCAGAATTTAAAACAGTAATATAACATCCATTATAAAGTCCACTTAATTATGATTCCTCTTGATAATCCCCATAGTTTCAGGTTATTTTGTCCATTACCTTCATTGAGATGTTCATGTTAGTGTTAACTTTTAACATAACATTGCAAACAGCAAGTTCTAATATAAGCTGTAAGAAGATAGCATCTCAATATTTTTTATTAAATGTACTTAAATTTTGCCTGGTATATAAAAACAGCATATATTAAATATGAAATAAAATAATGGATGCTTACAATTTCAATAATATAATATGGTTTCATGTTTAAATTGAAATTGCTTAAAGAGTAATTCAACTAACTATTATTTCTACTAAAGTTTTGCATAGTACAAACTGTTGAAGTACTTTTTGGAAAGCTTAAGTGTACAGAAGAATGAGAGTAAGTTTTCAGTCTACTTGATTTTATTCTCTGAGCAGTACATTCATTGAGTTTGCAATTTATTTGTACCACTATTGGTGAAATGTGTTTAATGTTGAATTCCTATAAGACTACAAAATAAGTATTTTAATAAGCAATCTGACTTTATGATACCTATTCCAGTATGAAAGACCACTACTTACATAGAGCCTTAGAATTTCCTCTGTAGAGAAAAGAAACAAGAAAACATTTATGATTCCAGTACTTGAGCTGGGTTATTTAAGAAGCCTTTGCAGTGTGGTAAAATGGTTGGGCTTACGTTGAGTTTATATCATAATAGCTTTAGATTAGCGTGCATAATAAGATAAGGCCCTTGAAGCAAGTTTTGAAGGGCAGACTGCACTCTTGCTAGCTATTTTTGTGGGTTCACAGTGTTATCCCCCAGAAGCAAATATATCCTGGATCAAAAATTATTTGGTTTGGGCCGGGCATGGTGGCTTACGCCTGTAATCCTAGCACTCTGGGAGGCCGAGGAGGCCGAGGCAGGTGGATCGCTCAAGGTCAGGAGTTCGAGACCAGCCTGAGCAAGAGCGAGACCCCGTCTCTACTAAAAAACAGAAAGAAATGATCTGGACAACTAAAAATATACATATATAGAAAAAATTAGCCGGGCGTGGTGGCGCATGCCTGTAGTCCCAGCTACTCCAGAGGCTGAGACAGTAGGATCACTTGAGCCCAGGAGTTTGAGGTTGCTGTGAGCTAGGCTGATGTCACGGCACTCGCCTCAGGCAAGAGAGTGAGAGTCTGTCTCAAAAAAAAAAAAAAAAATTATTTGGTTTGTTTTCACTATAATTTAACATAGGGACAAAGAAGCATGCCCTGCACCATTTCCTAAAGATGTTCTAAGGAGACAGAAATTTTCTTTCTACGTAAAAAATGAGGAGGGTTTAGATTTTTATTCTTATGTATTGCGATGTTTCATATTTAAAAAGAAAATATATATATGTGTATATGTGTATATATGTGTGTGCATATATATGTATGTGTGTGTGTATATATATATATATATATATTTTTTTTTTGAGTCAAATTATCCAGAAAACCAACAATTTTTTATAAGGAACTGGCGACAGGGACCTGGGTGGCACTCAAAGGTGGCTAATCAAATTATGGTCAAATTGTAGTAATGTGTTGGATTCTTTACTAGAAGGACTGAGAATTTGTATAGACTGAATGTTTGTGTCCCACCAAAAGTCATATGTTGCAGTCCTAATCCTCAATGTGACAGTATCTGGAGGTGGGGCCTTTGGAAGGTAATTAGGTTTAGATAAAGTCATTAGTGTCATCAGTGGAAATGAAATACAAACACAAATCATGGTATTCATAAGCAAGAAATGGTTACAAGTAATAACTTAAAAGTATATGACTCTAGGTAGCAATGGTTATGATGAAGTTAATTTGTCAAAATGATTAAGAGTAAACCATAGTTAAGATATTTTGCATAATATTGTATTCATGAAAAGGAAAACATTATTTGACTATAGTATACCTTGATCATTTTATTTCATGTTAAAAACTTTATTTTTTAACATTTAAAACACGTTGAATGTTATATTCATTTACGTCTATTTTATATATAAAATAAGAATCCAGGAAAATTTATAAATATTTCAATTACCATTATTTGTAATTTTTCTTACTCAAACATTGAAAAATTATTCAAGAATTATCATTAATTAATCAATTAATATTAGTCTATTTTCTTAAAGTTGTCTAAAAAGAAATAAAAATCATGGCCAGGAGCGGCGGCTCACGCCTATAATCCTAGCGCTCTGGGAGGGCGAGGCAGGAGGATGGCTTGAGCTCAGGAGTTAGA
>RJWJ010049949.1:0-10079 GCA_004363605.1 Indri indri | reverse complement strand
AGCCATCCTGCTGCTTCAGCTCCCAAGTAGCTGGGACTACAGAGGTGTGCCACCATGCCCGGCTAATTTTTTCTATTTTTTTTAGTTGCCCAGCTAATTTTTTCTCTATTTTTTAGTAGAGATGGGGTCTTGCTCTTGCTCTTGTTGCGGCTGGTCTCGAACTCCTGAGCTCAAGCGATTCTCCCACCTCGGCCTCCCAGAGTGCTAGGATTACAAGTGTGAGCCACCGTGCCCAGCAGAGCATCACTCTTAATAAAAGAAATGCAAATGAAAATCACACTGAGATATCATTTTTCACCTATCAGATTGGCAAAGATCAAAATGCTTGATAACTATCTTGGCAAGAGTGTGGGGAAGAGGCATGCTGCTAGTGTAACCGGAAATCTGCATAACCTTTACAAAGAGCAACTTGGTAATATCTTCAGAATTACAAATGCACAAACCATTTGACCTAGCAATTTTTCTTCTAACAAAGTATCCTATCTGTACATGTTCAAAGTTTCCTATAGAGAAGGACACTTGTTGCAGTATTGTAAGTACAAAATTAAACATGATCTAAATGTTGGCCAGAGTGGTGGCTCACACCTGTAATCCCAGCACTTTGGGAGGCCAAGGGAGGAGGATTGCTTGAGCCCAGGAGTTTGAGACCAGCCTGGACAATACAGTGAGACCCCATCTCTATGAAAAATTTAAAAATTAGCCAGGAGTGGTGGTGAATACTTGTAGTACTAGCTACTTGGGAAGCTGAGGTGGGAGGATCACTTGAGCCCAGGAGTTCAAGGCTGCAGTGAGCTGTGATCACGCCACTGCACTCCAGCCTGGGCGACAAAGCTAGACCCTGTCTCCAAAAAACCCCCAAAAAACAAAATAACAAAACTAAATGTTGATACGAATTAAAATGAAATGAATGAAGCTGGTCCACAATCAGCGAGTTATCTCAACTGAGTGTTCACAGTCAGTTACAGCCTGACCGTTCTACTCTATACCCCTTTCTCACTACTGCACTTAACTAGTCTTAAAAAAGGAATGAAACAGATGGCATTGAGGAAGCTTTACTTGATGGTGTCTTTTGTTATCATTATTTCACTAGATAATAAACTGTCGGAAAGGAGGGGACTGGCTTTTGTAGGTCCAAACAGAACTTCAAGAAATATTGGTTGGCCGGGCGTGGTGGCTCACGCCTGTAATCCTAGCACTCTGGGAGGCCGAGGTGGGCGGATCGTTCTGAGCTCGGGAGTTCAAGACCAGCCTGAGCAAGAGCGAGACCCCATCTCTATCAAAAATAGAAAGAAAATTAATTGGACAGCTAAAAAATATATATATAGAAAAAATCAGCCGGGCATGGTGGCGCATGCCTGTAGTCCCAGCTACTCGGGAGGCTGAGACAGTAGGATTGCTCGAGCCTAGGAGTTTGAGGTTGCTGTGAGCTAGGCTGATGCCACGGCACTCGCCCCAGGCAAGAGAGTGAGACTCTGTCTCAAAAAAAAAAAAAAAAAAGAAATATTGGTTAAATGAATGAAGTTATTTCTTAGCCTCTGGCAGAACTGGATTGACAGGCAGCTGAGGGATGTTAAGCGGGTCGTCCAAGGTCATTCATACAGAACATGTACTACCTACCCCTTATGTGCAAGGCACGGTGGTTGGCGCTGTGAAATATGCTGAAAATGAAGAACTGGACCCTATCTTCTGAGAGCTTGAGATCTAGTTAACCGCTCTGGCAGACATTAAAAATATCAACATATGTGGAAGCTAAAAAAAGTTAATCTCCAAAAGTAAAAAGTAGAACAGAGGATACTAGAGGCTGGGAAGGGTAGGGGGAAGGGAGGGATAGGGAGAGATTTGTTAAGGGATTCAAAATTACAGCTAGTTAGGAGGAATAAGTTATAGTGTTTCATGCTACTGTAAGATGACTGTAGGTAGCAATATAATAGTATATAGTTTCAAATAGCTAGAAGGATATTAAATGTTCCCAACATGAAGAAGTGATGAATGTTTGAGATGATGGATATACCTGATCTGATCACTATACATTATATGTACTGAAACATCATTATGTACCCCATTAATATGAGCAATTATTGTGTCAATTCAAAAATTTTGTAAAATCAAGCCTTTTTGTTGTTCTTTTAATTATGTCACAGAGACTGTTGTGGCGTGTAAACAAGCACAGATCAGAGAAGCAGTTTCCTTTTTTTTTGAGACAGAATCTGCCCAGGCTAGAGGGCTGTGGCGTCAGCCTAGCTCACAGCAACCTCAAACTCCTGGGCTCAAGCAATCCTCCTGCCTCAGCCTCCCGAATAGCTGGGACTACAGGCACACACCACCTCGTCCAGCTAATTTTTTCTATCTCTAGTAGAGATGGGGTCTCGCTCTTGCTCAGGCCGGTCTCAAACTCCTGCCCTCAGGTGAGCCTCCCGCCTCGGCCTCCCAGAGTGCTAGGATTACAGGTGTGAGCCACAGTGACGGGTCCAGAGAAGCGGTTTCTTAAAGGTCATACAAAAAGCAGAAGAAAAGTGGTGGTTAACACAGAAGTCATTCTTCCATTTGTGCCCCATCCTAGTGCCCTGGGAGATTCATTTCAAGAGACCCACTTCCCACCAACCTTCCATGCACTGGATCAGCCTTCTCTAAAATGTGTTGTGGGTCCTGTGCCATGCTCCTTTCGAAAAGGGTTCCTAACCTCATGTGCTTATGAAATGCCTTCTAGATTAGCCTGATGGTTCCTCATGCATATTGGTATATATTTTCCTTAGCTCCTGTGAGCTGTGACACCCCATTAGCAACAAGCACGCTTAGCACCCAGATCTTGTTTCTTTCCTTTTTAGACTGAGGTGAAATTCACATAACATAAAATAGCCATTTTAAAGTATACAAATTAGTGAATTTAGTACATTCACAATGTTTTGCAGTCAATACCGCTATCTACTTGCAAAATATTTTTATTACCCCCCAAAGAAAACCTCGTACCCATTAAGCAGTCACTCCCTATTCTCCCCACCCCCAGCCCTGGGCAACCACAAATTTGTTTTCTGTCTTTATGGATTTACCTAGATCCCATTCTAGATATTTCATATAAATGGAATCAGACAATATAAGGTCATTTGCATCTGGATTCTTTCACTGAGTGTGTTTTTGAGGTTCACCCATGTTGTAGCATGTACTAGTACTTCATTCTTTTCTGTGGCTGAACAACATTCCATTTTGTGGATATACCACATTTCGTTTATCTATTATATTAGATTTTAAAAACTATGAGAAGAAAATAAACATGTCTACTTTTGTTTACTGGATCTGCACCACCTCCGCAGCAACACTTACTAACATCCTACAGAATCACCCTTTGGAAAATGCTGCACAAGATACTTGGCTTTGGCTTTGGGGAAAGGAGCCACTTCATGATAAAATAGACTTAATAGCTCTCCAAAAAGGGTTCACTGGTTAGTCTATCAAGTCTGTGTTTTGATTAGTTTTGGTTTTATTTAAACATAAGTAAAACCTGTACATGAGCTGTCTACTCATTTTCTTTGCTGTGCAGCTTGGCCTGATCGGTGACTCTGGTGGCCACCTGGGCCGTTCTTTCCGCAATGGCTGTGTGTTCTTGGAGGAAACGTTGCTGAGTAGTCTCAGCACAGGCAGATTTGTCGCACATCAGCAGCACTTCCAGCTCCTTGACGTTGTGGACCAGGGATGGCTGGAAGCCACTGGGCAGCATGTGCTTTGTTTTCTTGCTGTTCCCATAACCAAGTGTTGTTGGGCATCAAGACCTGACCCTGGAATCTTCTCCACACTCTGTTGTCAATACCTCTGGGTTTCTGCCAGTTACCCTTCATTTTGACATATCGGTCTGACTAATGCCAGATCAACTTCTTGTCCTCTTTTTTAGGATCTTGGGCTTCAAGAGGGGTCTGAGGGTGGCCACGATGGCTGCCACCTCCGTAGGCAGCGCCATGGAAACCACAGCAGGCTGTACAACATTGTGTGCCAATGCTGTGTTGTACACTTGAAAATCTGTTAAGAAGTTAGAGCTATGTTAAATGTTACCATAAAAAAAAAAAAAATCAAAACCAGACTCAGCACTTTGGGAGGCCGAGGCAGGAGGATCGCTTGAGGTCAGGAGTTCAAGACCAGCTTGAGCAAGAATGAGACCCCGTCTCTACTAAAAAACAGAAAAATTAGCTGGGCAGCTGGGCGTGGTGACATGCACCTGAAGTCCCAGCTACTTGGGAGGCTGAGGCAGGCGGATCGCTTGAGACCAAGAGTTTGAGGCTGCAGTGAGCTATGATGACACCGTTGTACTCTAGCTTGGGCGACAGAGTGAGACCCTGTCTCAAAAAACAAACAAACAAACAAACAAACAAACAAACAAAAAACCCCAAACCATACCAGTTGTTTCATTTTCTCTTTGGGAGACCCAGAAGGAGAGTTTAATATCCTCTCTCCATTTTCTTCACTAGGTTTCCATTTCTTCATTCCCCCCTACCTGCCTTTAGGAAATGTTGTTAGTGCCCCCACCCCGGGACATCCCTTTACAGTGATGGTGCACGTGTTCCCCAGCGTCGTGAGTGTTGGCTGCTAATGGGTCACAGCTTCACCCTTCTCCGGAGAATTGTCCTCAGCCCTTGTGAGCTTTTTTGCCCAGAGATGCCTGGAAGTTGTGTTCCTCCCTCCCCCACCTCCTAGCAGCCCACAGCTTGGGAATGACTGATACAGGGTACAAAGTCCAGCTCCCTTGCTTCCGAGATGGATAAATTTTGCAAAGTATTTTATGCTCTAGAGTTCCCTGTAGATTCAGACCAAGGCTGGACTTAGGTGAGCTCGCATCTTTGCTCGGCTTCTTTCCCTGCCCTATCCTGCTTTCCTCACTCCCCTGGAAATCATTTGCACAAAGATCTCTGTCTCAGGGTCTACATCTAGAGAACCCAACCTAAGATATCCCTGTGGGCAGTCCTGACTCCCAGAGGGATTTCCTGCTACTAGGAGCGGCCACACATCTCGCCTCCTCCAACAAGCTCCTCCAGACCTGGACCCTCACACGCTGGCACTATGTTTGTTTGACAATAAGGAGGTTGGATGCCTACTCTGTGCCGGACTCTGCAATAAACCCTTTATGCACATTATCTTATCGAATCCTGCCAACATCCTGTTACATAAATACTATTGTTATCTCACAGAAGGAATGGAGGCTCAAAGAGGTTGAGTGGCTTGTTTACACAGTAAGAAAGTGGAGCGGGGAGGATCTGTTTGATTTCAAACTCTTGGGTTTAATGCCTAGACTCTACCCTGTATTATAACATCAGAACTTTTTTTTGTAATGGTTTTGTATACCCCAGACAAGGGGACCAAGTACAGAGTGGAAAGCTACATTTTTGTGTCTGCTACTGACAGACTGCACCCCTCTGAGCTCCTGGAGGGCACATTCTGTGTTCCTGAGCCTGGGCCAAAGCTGCAGTTGCACGCATGGCTGCCTCCCACTCTACCGCAGAGCCTGGGACCTGCACTGCTGAGAACAGCAGCAGTGAGAGGCAGCTCATCACTACCCTGGAGGCGTCCAGGGTGCACAGAAGTGGGGGAAGGAGATGCGACCTGGGCCAAGTGAAGGTGGGTGACTCCACTGGGAAAACACTGAGGGAAGGAGAGAGATTGTTGGGAGGTGGCAGGTTGATGGAAGGTGAGCAGGAGACTGCTCTTCACGCATTCATTCGTTCACTCAACGAACTGTTTATAACCACTGATAATGTCCTCTGCACTGTTCTAGGGCCTGAGAATACAACATCCTGCTTTAATGGAGCAGGATGGGAATGACAACAACAATAATCATAATAATGGTTAATTTGTTTTCCCTTGGCAGTGAGTTTGTAAAGGTTAATATTTTTTTGAGCACTTCCTATGGAGTCAAGCATTTATCTTATCCTCGTAACAATCTCAGGCATTTGATCTATTATTAACCCATTTTACAGATGGTTACACAGAGTTAGAGTAGGGTCCCCCATCTCCATTGAGACGGAGGGTAGGGCCTCACAGGCTCCCTATTAACAGCAGTAGAATTGGAAACCAGATTCTTAGTAAAATTCAGACAATACAGATTAAGCTCAACTTCTCCTTGTCCACCCCATCCTTGGCAGTTTCGCTCCAGGATGCACTCCTCTCTGTTCCTGTGCACAACCCATCCTATTTGTCCATATGTATTATTTTCGACACGAGTGGCTTCCCTTACACACTTTGTTAGGTAGATAGTGAGGATCTCCAGCTCTTCTCAGATAGGATTTAGAAAGTGCTCTAGAGCTAAGGGTAATTATTACGCCATTAGCTTGAATCTGTGTTGTGGTTCATCACCCCCAGATGGGCTTTCTTAGAGGGAGCTCGTATATATATCCAAAGATGGAATTTTTTTTTTTTCCCAGACAGAGTCTCACTCTGTTGCCCAGGCTAGAGTACCGTGGCATCAGTGTAGCACACAGCAACCTCAAACTACTGGGCTCAAGTGAGCTCCTGCCTCAGCCTCCTGAGTAGCTGGGACTGCAGGCGCCCACCACCACACCTGGCTAATATTTTCTATTTTTTAAGTAGAGACGGGGGTCTCGCTCTTGCTCAGGCTGGTCTTGAACTCAGGAGCTCAAGCGATCCTCCCGCCTGGGCCTGTCAGGGTGCTAGGATTACAAGCGTGAGCCACCACGCATGGAATTTTGAGGACACCTGTTGATCATCTGGTAACATTCCACATTGCCCGAGAGCCCTCCCCTGGGCTGGGCCGATGAAAGGAAACAATCAGAGAGTCAGTCGATGAGTCGATGAATGAGTGAGTCTGTCTCTAACCGCTGGCGGAGACAGACCATACGATAAAGAGCTGCTGATGTGAAACTGCTCCTGCCTGGGGTTACTCTGTCCTATTGGCCCTGCTGGTGATTTTTCCAAGCAAGGAGTCAGAGGACCAGGATAATAGTGGACTTGACACTTTGGTGTGTCTGGTCATTCTTTGGCCAAGAGCACACCAAGAACCGAGGGCAGACTGCCACCCTGACAACTCGTTCTGCAACTTGCTTCTTTTCCTTTAACAAAACAAAATGTCTAGAACATCGCTCTCTGCTGTACTTACTGATCTGCCTTGTTCTAAATGCTGCATAGCATTCCATTGCAAGGATGTGCCTAGTTTAGTTTTCCAGTGACCTAGAGAGACACTGCGGTGTTTCCAGTTTTCGGCGGTGACAAACAACGTTGTCATTCACAACTTTTCCAAAAGCTCCGCGGATCCTCTTCCCACTGCTGAATTGTAAAGTTTCTTCCCGAAGGACCCACGTGATGAAACCAGCGCAAGCACTGCCGACTGCAAATCCAACTATATCTGCTTCTGCTGGGGCACGAATGTGATTCCCCCCCACCCCACCCCCACTGAGTTTTTCTCCCAAGGAAAGCGGCGGCCCCTGGCCTGGGCCAGAGGGGTTTAAAAAAAAAAAACAAACCATCCCCAAACCAGAAAACCAACACACCCAAACCAACACACCCAAACCTGGAACCCCGAGTCCCAGAAAACGGGCCTGTATCTTTAAGACTCATTGGACCTCTGGGAGTTGTAGTTTCGCTGGCCACCCGTGCGGCCCTCCCGCTCCTCCTTCTTTCTGGATATGAAGACCCACTGCCCTTTTGGAAAACGCGGCCCTGACGGTACCCGCTGGCCCGCGGTAGCTCGGCGCGTGTCTTTTCGGGGAGGGAGCCCTCCAAGGCGGGTGGAGGGTGTGAAACTACATTTCCCAGCGTGCGCCGCCAGGGGTTCGGGGAAGGAACGCGCGGCCCGCGTTAAAGAGCCCGCCCCGCGGAGCGCCGGGCGGACGCAGGTACGTGGGTCCTCGCTGGCCCTCGTGGGTCCCCGCTACGCCCCAGTCCCCCCGCGGTTTCCCGGTGCACTCTCTCTAGTCGGGAGCACCGCGCTGGATCACCGGCCACCCGAGTCCTGGCAGGGAAAAGTCTCTGGGAACTTCGCGGGCGCCCTTGGAGCCCACCTGCTGCAGGAGGTGTCTGGTGTCCCGCCTGCCCTTGGCCTGGGACTGGGTCTTCCAGCGGGAGCCCCGGGACCTGGCCGGTGCTGCGGCACCTGCGAACGCCCGAGACAGGGAGGGTACAGGGCCCAGACTCCTCACCTCTGAGGCAGGTGGAGCGCTCGATGCTGGCGCTGCTCTGATTTTGCTTTGAGGCCGAGTTTCCTACCTCAGTTTACTCCGTCAGGGCTCAACGTTTTGCACGAATCTCAGTGATACACTGTTGTGTAATATACAGCATGATGTTGCTCCCAATCAACTTCTTTCTGTCCGTTACTAAGAAGGCAGCAAATCAGAGTCCTCCGTGAGCCCATTTTTTTCTCTTCAAAGCTCTAAAATGCGCAAAGACCTTGGCCCACCTCTCCAAAAAGCGTGTATGAAGGAGGCCTTATTTTATTCCTCATCTAGTTCCCCCACCCTATCCCAGTCTTGGAGGACAGCGTGTGGCTGAGGACATTAAGAAATATTTCATCTTGACCTTAGCAGACGAAGTTCTGTTGCAAGTGGGCAGAATATTAGAATAATTAGGGGCCTGTATTCTAAGATTTCTGTGCAAATGTCGGGTGTGACAGAGGGCAGAGACTCCAAGAGAAATGTCTTGTTTCTACAGCGTGATTAAGAGCATGAACCTTTGTGTTGGACACACCTGGCCTGCCTGTACTAGCTGTGTGTGACCTTAGGCAGGCTGCCTGGCTGTTTCACCTACAGTGTCTTCATGTACAGCTTTGCAGAGATAAAATCCACCCCTTAGGGACGTTGGGTGGGTCATATGAGCCGATTCTGCAATGCCTTTGGCATAGTGCCTGAAGAAAGCACTGTGTGTTAGTTCCCTGTATCATTCTACCTTTTGCTGATCTGGCATGGGGTGCCCCTCAGCCTTGCTTGATTTCCCCAGCCCTTCCCTAATTTTTGTCTTCTTCAGGGCCATCTTTGACACAAAGAATATTTCAGAGCTTGTAGTCTCTCCTGTTTCATGTCCAGGTTAAATTCTCCTGCTCCCTTCTGGTGAGGGAGGGATGGGTAGGAAGTTTCAGACTGCAGTGCAGTTCTAAGTTTTGGGATGATGGGGAGTCCTGAAGCCAAAGCTGCCTGCCAGGGGAGTCTGGAATCTTGCAGGATTAAGGCTGCGTCGGTATTGCTGCTGTGCTCAGTCACTGGCTGGGAGCAGCTGGTGAGAAGTGTGGCCTCCATGTGAGCAAGGTGGGGGGTTCAGATTGGAGCAGCTGGGGGCATCTGTCAGTTACACTCCCTGCTGGAGGAAACCTAAGGGTTAGGGGTGCCTGAGGCCACACCGAAGTCCCTCGTAGCCCCTTCACAGGGAACACCAGGATCTCCCCTTCTGGGCTGAGCTGGGAACAGAGCAATTTCTGCTACTGACAGAGGAGGCCTTTCCTGAAAGCGTGGGGGAGTGTGGGTGTTGCTAAGTGGTCATGTCCTGTCAGCCTTAACTGTAGGCTTGGTGGCAGCAGAATCCGTCCTGAGAAGAGACTGTTCTGAGGTTCAGGTTTTCTGTGGGCTTATAGCTGGGGTGTGGGCTGACCATTGGCTGCGTGCTCAGGGCACATCTCAGACAGTGGCGTGTGACTTGCTTCCACTGTCCCTACCCTTGCTGAGCTTTGGGGGCTGAAGGGAAGAGGTGGTGGTGGGCTGCTTCGTAGGACAGCAGTGGGAGTCCTTCTGGAGCTGAGTGCCAGGGGACTCCAAGGGATTCATCCACGGGTGGTCTTGGAGAGGCCAAGGGCTCTGGAGTCACACTGCTTTCCTACTTGGCAGGAGTGTTGGTGGGGTTGGGGGGCTGAAGCCATAGCCTTGGCCTTGCTTTGCCCCCGCTTGATCGGACTGCCTTGGAGGAAGGTGGCTGACGGGTAGTGTTGCTGCACCTTCTGGCTCAGAGCATCTGTGAGGGGAGGTCCCTGAGTGGGTGCTGTTGGCACCCTGCCCAGATCCCCCCTAAGCAGGCTGGTGTCCCCCTCCCACAGCTTGCAGTGTGCATGTGGGCTCCTCACAGCTGTCCCCTTCTCCAGGGAGTCACCCTCAGCCTAAGGAGCC
>RJWJ010049948.1:0-10056 GCA_004363605.1 Indri indri | reverse complement strand
CTGCATTCTGTCTGAAATGCCTTCCCCTTCCTCATCCTCACCACATACCCATCCTCTGAAACTAAGCTCAGGTGTCTCCTCCTCCAGGAAGCCTTCCATGACCATGCCCAGCAGGGCTAGATGCTTCTTCATGGCTCCTATACTGCGCCCTCCTTATCTTTCCAGCTTGCAATTGCTCTGTAAT
This sequence comes from Indri indri, assembly GCA_004363605.1. Classification (NCBI taxonomy): domain Eukaryota; kingdom Metazoa; phylum Chordata; class Mammalia; order Primates; family Indriidae; genus Indri; species Indri indri. The sequence continues at coordinate 9,872 of RJWJ010049948.1, read as the reverse complement.
TTTCATTCCAGTTTCAGTCATCTGTCTCTCTCACAGGCCCTGGAATTCCTCCAAGGTCCAGCCCAGAGGCTGCCACATGTAGGTGCTCAGGAAATGTTTGTGAATGAATGAATGAATGAGTTCTCAAGGGATGGGTAGCCCATCTGGGTGCCCTGCCTTGTGAAAGAGGGATTTTACTAATTCTATGGATCTAACAGGGCTTGAAGACCACTGATAGGTAGAGACTCCCAGGGAAATACACTGACACATAGTAGGTGCACTCAACCACACCTAAAAAGAGAATGGCGGCCGGGCGCGGTGGCTCACGCCTGCAATCCTAGCACTCTGGGAGGCTGAGGTGGGCGGATCATTCTGAGCTCAGGAGTTCGAGACCAGCCTGAGCAAGAGTGAGACCCCGTCTCTACCAAAAAAATAGAAAGAAATTAATTGAACAGCTAAAAATATATAGAGAAAAAATAAATAAATTAGCCGGGCATAGTGGCACATGCCTGTAGTCCCAGCTACTCGGGAGGCTGAGACAGTAGGATTGCTCGATCCCAGGAGTTTGAGGTTGCTGTGAGCTAGGCTGATGCCACGGTACTCGCCCCAGGCAAGAGAGTGAGACTCTGTCTCAAAAAAAAAAAAAAAAAAGAGAATGGCTGCCACAGCAGGCAATGAGCTCCCCAAGATTCAGAGTATCCAAGTAGAAGCCGTGGGGGTACTTGTTAGGGATATCAGGGTTCATTTCTGAATTACTAAGATGGTGGCTGATGTTCTAATGCATTCGGTTAATACTCAATTGACTCTGAATCTTCTCAGGCAACCTTAAGAATGATGATGGTGATTACTGTCTACGTACCATGCACTGTGCTATGTCCTTAACATATGGACCAATCACAAGAACCACCAGCCCTCCTTACAGGTATAATGCACGGCTAAAGATATATACAAAATCTGAATATTCAATTCCAATATTGGAGGAAAGAGAGATAATGTTTGTATACAATCTTTAATTAAACCTTGTTTTTCTGATGCAATCTTCAACCACGTATTTTCATTTTCATACATGTTCTTTAATTTTATTCTTTTCTTTCACAATTGAGTGACAAGGCAATAAGCCAAGCCCAAAAGTCTTTCAGCTAAAGTTAAAGATCTGCTGTGCTGGGTGGCTTTTATGATTTTATCATCTTTTATCTTTCTTCCGTTGGCTCGGGTGTATGTAGTTTATGAGACTCGTGCTTCTTTACCAGTGAGATCAGCACTTCTTCTTTCTGCTTGGTTTTATATAGTAATCACAAAAATGCAATAAAATATGAAAGTCCTTGGCACAAACACAGCTGCACAGGCAAAGGTAGAGACCCTCCCGGAGAGAGGAATTGTTTGCCAAGAGGCATTGTCACACAAGCACGTGAGATGGCCTTGCAACAACTGATACACGAAAACCCAAACTCACATGTAAGTAGTGTGCGGGCATCCGTGTAAATGCCCCCAAAGTAAAGTTTGTCCCAGAGATGACTATACGACAACCAGAAGCTATCAGTATGATTAGTATATTTATTTGTCTGGTAGGATATTACACTCAGAGCAGTCTAACTCACCCAAAGTCACACAGCCAATGAGAAGCAGAGCTGAGACATGAATCAAGCTGGAATCCAGCACCTATATTTAATAACTATATATGGCGTGCATTGAGCCTTACTATGTGCCAAACACTCTTCTAACACCATTTGTGTTGGACTCAATCTTCACAGCAACCCTATGAGGAGTGCTCCCATTTTACAGATGAGGAAACTGAAATGCAGAGAGACTGAATCACTCACAGGTGGTCACCACAAAGTCTGGCTTCCAAGCCTCTCTCTTAAGTGCCAGGCCTCTCTAGAGGCATCAGCAAACCAAAATCTCAGAACAGACTCTGAGCATAAAAAACATCCCCCTGTCAGAATAAGGACTGGGGACCTGGCAAAGGGCAGCCAAGTGCCCTGAGGCTGGGTGAACCGTAGGAGCTGACACTTTCCTGCAAGGAAGCAGCTCCAGCATCAAAGGCTGTTGTCTGAGAAGCTGACCTTGAAGCACAAGGACATCTGAGCCAGGGCCAGGGCTACCTTTTCAAAGAGCATTGCTCTGAGAAAGCCCTTCTGGAAATGCTTCCCCTGCGTGCTCCGTTCTCATGAAGGGCTGTCAGGCTGACAAGGGCTGAATCAGGAACTTAATTTAATGCATAGAAAACAGTGCTATGTGGGTCTCTACAGGTTCAACCCTAATACTATTTGTGCTTTGACCACTAAAGTAGAAAATGCAAACCACTAGTCTCCCGGTGCAGAAAAAAGAACAAAGTCTTGGAAGTTGGGAGACCTCAGATCAAGTCGGGGCTTTGCTACTGACTCACTGTCTGACCTGGAGCACGTTATTAATACTGCAGGTCTCTGAGCCTCAGGCTCCTGTGCACACAGAATGTAATGAATCAGGGTTTCCCCAAGGTCTCCCCTGCCTCCAGCATCCAGGGATCCTGTGCCCACACGCTGCGGGAGACACACATCAGGAATTGGTTTGAGCTCCTCTCCGCATGTTGAAGTTTAGACCTACGTGACTGGAGCCCAAATGGGGAGGGATTCCTGAAAAACCAAGAAGGGTACTCTGCAGAAGAATCTAGAAAAGTCCCTAGTCCCTAACTGCAGTGGTGACTGCACTGACCTTAATATCTGATCAATTCCATGGAATGATCCGCCCCAACTAGATATCCTGTTATTACCAATAGATGACACTTACTGGATACCATACTAGGTGCTAATCATTTTACTTGCCACAACAACCCTGAGAGATAGGTATAAATGAGGTCCAACTGAAAAATGAGGAAACAGGCTCACATGTCCAAGGCCACACATATAATAAATAGTATAGTTCGGACTGGACCTCAAGTTCATATGACCCAAACTCTGTGCTCTTCCCACAACTTCTCCAATTCTCAAATGATCCTGGTCTGGCAAACCAAAGTTTCAGGACAGCTCACATGTTTGACATTGAATCAACAGGTATCCACTGAGCACCTATCATGGGGCAGGTGCCACGTGAGGCGCTGCAAATACCGTGGCAACAGAGACTAAGTCAGATCCCTGGGTTCACAGGACCTCGACTGCCCCCACCACAAGGACCACACAGCTCCGGCGAGATACATAACCGTGATTTGAATGTGAATGGGACATTGGCAGATGCACACGGGAAGCGTTTGCTCCCATTCCCATCAAAGAAAGCCCTCAATTGGTGGCGGCAAACGTTTCGTGGGGAGGAGCAGGGAAAACTGTGCTCAAGCTGCACGGGTAGATTGACTGCAAAACGGGAAACGGTGCTGAACGTGAAAACGCCGAAGATCTGAAATTAAAAGCGAATCACGAACACAAATCATTTCTGAGTTTCAGAAAAGTTGGCCTCATAGAATCTGCCTGGAAGCTGGGTAAGGTGAGGAGCAAGAGGAGAAACATGTGGGTTTATGTGCCAGTCAAGAGCATTTATCTCAAAAGATCACAGAGCCTAAGAGGGAACATTTTGAACATTTGTGATGTTGAATGTTTCACTCGTACATTCATCGGGCACATCCTATTGAGCAGACGGGACGCAGGATGAGCAGGACCCGGTCCCGATATGAAAGAAGGGGGAGGGTGTGACATGCAGACCATAACGATAACATTTACAACACTATAATGTTGCAAGGGCTGTGATGGGTGCGAATGAAGTCCCGTGGGCTCCGGAAGAAGGAAGCAATTAATTCCCACCTAGGGGAACCCAAAAACTTTCCCTGGAAGTGGAGGCACATGAAATGGGCCCCGAGGGTGTGTACAAGGGTTTGGGGACAACGAGAAAGTCCAAGGGGGATCTAGAAAGAGGGAAACAGAGACACAAAGACAGGAGGCATGTTCAGAAGCTGATGAGCGAGCCAGGACGGTGTGCGGCAGGTGGTGGAAAGGCGGGACTCGAGTGGGTTTCTCAACCTCAGCTGACACCTGGGCCCCGTCATTCCCTGCGGTGGGGCTGTCCTGTGCACCGTAGGGCGATGAGCGGCCCCCCCGCTGCTGCCCACTGGATGCCGACAGCGAAGAGCACTTGGTAATTCACGAGGCCAGTGCAAAGGAGGGGAGAGGGATTGAGAAGGGAGGCAAGGGGCCTGCACGCGTCTTAGCTTGCACTGCTCTCCAGCATTTCCAAGGCTGCGATGTACACATGACAGCATTTGATCCTCTCCACAAACGGTGAGTGTGGAGCTTTGGCCTCAGTGAGCATCATCCTTTATCGCGGCTCCATTTCAATGCCTATCTTGTTTTTACTTCTGTTTCTCCCTGCAAAGTGCCTTCCATTCTGCAGCGAAAACCTCCTCCTGAGTGTCCTGCCTGTTAGGCCAGCCCGCGGGCTGCCTGGGGGCCCTCACAGGTCAGAGGGGAGGAAGACCAAGCTGCCAACTCAAGAGCTGCGCGTCCTGTGAGGGGCGCTGAGGCCCGAGGCAAGATGCCACCTCGGAGGCCTGCTGAGATGGCAGCGTTGGGTCTTTTCGAACAAGACAAACTGGAACGAAATGCTGGGAACCAGTCGGTGGTGTGCCACGTCCTTGTGGGACAAGATCCCATTCACCCGGCCAACCCCCACGAATGCCACCCCCACCCCCTTCCTATGTCTCGCATTCCCCAGACCGTCGCATCTCCTTTTGCCATCAGACTTCTTTGCACACTGTCTGCTGTGCCTGCAGGGTCCTCCCCATGACCACCGCCACGCCCCCAGCCTCTCCTCCCTGCAGCTTCACTCACCTGTCGGATCTGGGATTGCACATTGCCTCCTCCAGGCAGTCTTCCCTACTGCCCCAGCCTCAGCTGGGACTCAACACTGAGCTCATAGAAAACATTATATTGTAATTGTCTTGTTACTTGGGTGTCTCTCCCATTAGACAAGGGATCAGAAAACTACAGCTGAGGGTCAAATCTGTTTTGGTAAATAAAGTTTTATTAGAACACAGCCACACCCCTCCTTTTACATGTTAGCTAAGGCTGCTCTCACACTGCAAGAGCAGAGTTCAGTAGCTGCTGCAGAGACCCTATCACCCACAAAGCCTAAAATATTTACTATCGAGCCCTTTACAGAAAGAGTTTATTGACCCTCGCAGTAGACTGTGGGCTCTCTCAGAGGAAGAACTCTGTCTTGTTCCTCAGTGTATTGCCACCAGCATCTAGTGCCAAGCCTGGCAGATAGAAGAAGCTTAATGAATATTTGATGAGTGGAATATTTGATGAATGTTGAGTACATAATTGTCAAGCTCCGTGACAATGTGACAATGCTAGCGCGTAAGAGACACCTTTGGCAAGATAGTTTCAAATCATGAAAAAAACAGTCTGATTACATGAAATGAAATCATCTCAGCCACACACACACACACACACACACACACACACACACACACACACATATACACTGGCCTCCCAGGAAAATGAATAGCTGGTAGATGGTATGTTGAGTCCTAACTTGTACGAGATGCTCTGCAGAGAGAGGTTTGATTAAGGTAACTTCCTGCTATGAGTGTCTGTGATTTTCCTTTCAATTTTTTTTCACCCAATGTTTTGAACAAGAACAATCAGTTGTTGAATTAAACTTGAATTTCATCAGCCTAGAAATTTGAGATGAATGATGGAGACTTTTTTTGAGGCTTGGAAGGAGGGGGGAAAGCGAGCGGAGCTAATATTACCTGTAAAGGATAAGCATGATTTCAGCTCCTCAAACTGGAAACACCCCCCAAAAAATAAACCCTTGCCCCACTTGTCCAGTTGATAACCTTAAACTCTTCTTTCAGGAGCTAGTTCACTTGTTGCCTCCTTAAGGCCCTCTTTGATCCACCTCCCTAAACTCCATCCCTCTTCCAAACTCCAGCAGCACTTTGCCCCTACCCATATCACAATCACTTCTCAGACTTGCCGGCACCTCTGTTTACAGCACTCAGGGACTGTGACCTCCCTGAAGAGATCATTCTCATCTACATTCCCAGATAATAGTAGGTGCTCAACAAGTGTTTATGGAATGGTTGAAAGAATAAATGAATAAGGAAGAGAGGGAAAGTGAGAGTGGTTGAATTAAATGAGTGACTACGTGGATGGGTAGAGGAGTGGGTAGATGAACACATGAGTGCAGAAATGGATGCGTGGGTGAATGGATGGACGGATGGAAAAATGAATGAGTGGATGAGTGGGTAGGTTGATGGATGGATGGATGGATGGGTGGATGGATGGATGGATGGATAGGTGAGTGGATGAATGGGTAGGTGGATGAATGGATGGACGGATGGATAAATGAATGAGTGGATGAGTGGGTAGGTTGATGGGTGGATGGATGGATGGATGAGTGGATGGGTGGATGGACAGATCAGTGGATGAGTGGACGGATGGATGAGCGGATGATTGGGTGGATAAATAGATGGATGGATTGAGTTGGGCTGGGTGGAAGTGACTGGATTGAAGTTATGGAGGGAGTGAATGATATTCTCAGAACTCTCCATAGCTGGTGTCCTACAGAGATCTGTCCCACACAGCTACCCCAACCCACACATCAGGCTTCTCTTCTCCATGTGCGATGATCCAAGTCCTGGAGTGTTTCCTCCCAGCCCTTTCCTTGCATCTCTGTACCATTTCCTCATTCCTCTGCTCTAGAGGCTGCCTCAGATTTCCCTCACTCACCAAGTCAACTTTGCCCAGTGGTCCAAGAGGGCAAAGGGGAATTTGTTAATGGGAAGCAAGAAGATGGCCAGATTCCAGCCCCCCAGGAAGACAGGCAGGAAGCCACCTGCTCACCTACAGTGGATCTAATTAGAGTAGATGCTATTATCAGTGACTTATGGAGCTTGATGCCCCTAACTGAAGAACACAGCGATGGAAGGTGAGCTCTCTCGGAGACAAAACTACAGGTGTCTATCTTGGAAGCTCCTTCCTTGTTCCCTACTCATCTTTCCATTTCAGACTCAACTGACCAAAAGAGGCAGCCCCTTTTCTCAGGAGTAACCCCTGGAGCCCCAGGACTCTGGGGAACACAAATTGAAAACCTTTGCTCTGGTTAGAGAGCAACAGTTTGCAGATGGGGAGACTGAGGACCAGAGAGGGGAGAGTGAAAGTGACTTCTCCAGGGACACCCGGTAAACAAATCAGTGGAGCAACTGGGAGCTGGAACCCAGACCTCCTCCTTCACAGGCTGACATGCTTGGCCACCATACTGCCTAAACACCTCAAATTTTGCATGGCTCCCTTGGAGGCTCCTGGATAAAATTCAACATCATGTCCAAGAAAGGTGCCCTCTTCAAGCTCATTTAGCATTCAATTGGGGCCGATTAATGTTCTGAGTATGATGCTGGAGTCATTTTTATTTCCAAGTATTAGTAATTTAGTGTCAGGTGTGCACTAGTCAATAGGGTTTTAAAAGCAGTTGTAAGTGAATCCTAATAGAAAGTAAAGTTCTCCCCTATACATACACATACACATACATACACACGCATCTTTTTTTTCCTAGCTTTAATTAGACTGACCCAGATTGATATGAAAAAATTTCCAGACTCAGAATTAATTTCTCTTTTATGATTGTGAAAATCATTAGCTTTTTTTCAGAGAATGGGACTCTAGAGATAAATTGAAGTGATAGCTTCAGGGCTCCTCCAGCAATAACAGGTAGACGAAGACCTTGATTAAAATCAGAGACAACAACCAAAGCCAGGGCTGTTGAGTCAAACAAATGTGCATCTTGGGTCCCATTCCTGACCCTCTCTAGCTTGTAACCTTGGGAGCCTTACCTTCTCTGAGCCTCCACTTCCAATCTTGTGTGCACACCCCATCTCAAAATCCGTTCTTTGCTAAATAACCAGGATATTTTTCCAAATCAAAAATCAATCCAAGAACCTATCTGATTGAAAGTCTTCCCTCTTCTTCCCTTTTATCTTAAAATAAAGCCCACACTCCCGAATGTGCCCAAAAAGGACCTCCAGGATCTGACTTTTGCCATATATTGTTGGGTGTGTTAGAAATGTATTTGGCTGCATGTAACAGAAACCTAAGTATATTTACGTAGCCAAACAAGGGGATATTTTCCTCACATGACAAGAAGTCCAGTGGTGTTCCAGAGAAGCTCTAAAATGCCATGGGAGACGCAGGCTCCTTCTATCTTCGTGATCAGCCATCATCAGAAAATAGGAAGCCTCATGGTCACAAGACAGCTGCTCCAACTCTGGGCTTTGCATTCAAGTTCCAAGGAGAAAGAAGGGAAAGGAGCAAAGGGGGGAAAGCATGTGCCAGTTGGGTCTGTCCCTTTTTATCAGGAAAGTGATAACTTTTCCTTAGACTGCTACTTATAGGTCACTGGCCAGAACTTTTTTACATGACCATGGTAGCTTCGGGGAATCTGAGAAACCCAGTCTTCTTAACTGGGTCTTAGCTTTGCCTCTGGAACAAAACTAGGGTTTTACTGATAAGGAAGGAAGGGGGATTAAAATATTGGACTTGCCGGTAGAATATAGCAGCTGAGAAGAGATTTCTTGCAAACATAATTCAGGTCCCAAAACAGTTCTTTGAGTTAATCCAAAAGGACCTGACTTACCCAGGTAAAAGCCCTTAAAAGAGGGACCGGCCCCCCTAAGCTGACAGAGCCTCCCTGCTGGTTTGATAAAGTAGACAGGCATTGTCAAGGAAGCCGACACAGCAAAGGGCTGCAGAAGGACTCTAGAAACTTCCGACTCCAGGACCTGAGAGCTGCCTCCTGCCAACAGCCAGCAAAAAGCTACGGCACTCAATCATGCACCCATAAGGAAATGGCTTCTGCCAACATTGTATTTAATAAATGAGGTTGGAAGCAGATCCTCCCCCGGCTGAGCCTCGAGGTAAAAATACCATCTGGCCAACACCTTGACTGCAGCCTTGTGAGACCCTAAGACCCTAAACTGCGCTCAGCCTCCCGACCCACAGAAACTGTGAGATAGTAAGTGTGGGTTGTTTTAAGTTGCTAAGGTTGTGGTGATTTGTCATGCAGCAAGAGATAGCTAACACGGCACCAAGCACACAGCTGTCCTTTCTATCACTTGCCTGTGCTGTACTCCTTCCCGCCTCAGGGACTTCACTCAGGCTGTTATTTCTGCCAAGAACAGTCTTTCTCCAGCTCGTGCAGAGCCAACTCATTCTCCTCCTTCAAATTCCAGCTCAAATACCCTTGTCAGAGATGCCTTTCTGTACTGTTCTACCCAACCAGCCCTCATCACTCTCTATGCTTCACCCTGCCTCACGGAACCTGAAATGATCTGAAATGATCTTTATTGATTGGTTTCCTTGAAATTGTCTGTCTTCCCTTCTAGAATGTCAACTCCCAGAGGGAAGGTACCTTGAGGAACAGAGAATGGTGCCAGGCACATGATAAGCCCAAGAAAAGATAACCCCCTCCACACACACCAAGCAGCTCCAGAGATTGAAAGCAGTATTCCCCAGCCTACCCCAGCACAGCACACATGTGAATGTCCCACGCACAAAGCAGCAGGTGCTCCTGACCCTTTGGTCTTCTTACAGCCTCCCTCATACCCACTGGTGTGATCACCCAGAGCTTACAGTCAGTATTTAGCTGTAAGTTACTGTCCCATGAAAGCTAGCAGGGATTGGTTTTTTGCTAATGTCCAGCATAAATAGAAGATATCCTAGAAATAGAAACATAGTGTTTACCTCCTATGGTTTATCTCCAAATTATTCTCATATATTAAACTGAGACAATCTAATACCAAGGGGAAGGGAACATCTTATATATATTTACCTGATCATCAAATAATAGAATCAAGGAATTGCACATTAATATGAAATAAGAGTCTCAGAAATTTCCAGAAGGGTCATTAGAAATTATTTTGTCTAGCC
>RJWJ010049947.1:0-10080 GCA_004363605.1 Indri indri | reverse complement strand
CCAGGCCCAGACAACAGAAGAGATTCAATGTACTCTTAGACAATAATTCTGCCACATATGGGAAATTAATTAATTTTCCTTATCACTGATATTGATCCTTATATAGGGTTACCATATAATTTATTGTCAAAGCCATGTCATATTTAAGAGTCAAATAAGGTGCTTATTCAGAATTACTCTTTTGTTCAAGAGGTGTAAACTCAAAGTGTTCCAGGAAAACAAGAATATATGGTCACTCTACCTGTATGCAACATGTCTCCTCGGGAAGTGGACTACTCCTTGACTGGCCAACAGATAATCTAAAAGCAATTTAATTACATAAAATTATCCTGGCTAAAAAATCCAAGACTAATCTACTTCCCCTAAAGCTCAGATAATTTCTTTTGCTATTTGCCCTGCAATAGCTGACAGATTTTCTACTGTCATTGACTTAGTTAACGTCTACCCAAGAATGAGACCACGAGCAATGTTGTAGGGTTCTGTGACTCTTGTACACACTCTGAAGGTGGTGCTTGGCCATGGGTCCTGCAGAAGGGAACCCTAGGGAACTTTGAAAGGCTGGGGTAATCTCTTCCAGGGTTCAGCTCTTATAGAGCTGAGGCTGTCAGGGGAAGATATTTGTACACATAGGAAAAACAGCCTGCGAGAGGCTTATTACAAAATGATCTCTAATTGGTTAATTAGAAACTATTCTTCCTCTGATAGGCACAGACATTGCATGTAGTTGAGCAAAACTGGTATTTGAGTTATAGTAATGCTTTGTATGAGAGGAATATATAAAAAAGTGTGGCAGGTCAAAGGAGGAACCAATTGATTCCAATGACGTGAAAGTACCTCAGATAGATCTTAAAGGATAAGTTGCAAATGTATGAATATGTAAGACAGATAAGTAGGAAGGCATTGTAGGCAGTGGGGATAAAACATGCAAAGGTGCAGAGGAAAAAATATGGAATTTTAGAAAGCTGCACATAATTTAATATATCTATAAATAATAGTCATTGCTACCATTTATCAAGTGCCTCTTTATAAGAACTATATTAAACTTTTTAACAATTTAACATGGTCTAGTTTCTATATCACATCCCCTTACAAGAAATAAGAATCTGACTCCAAAATTTTGAAGAATTATGCAGATCTTCCTTGAAGGTTTATTTAAAGGAGTAGCATGAGACTTTTACACAGTACCTTATAGTGGAAAGTTTTTATAATTCCTTTTAGGTGGCACTCTCTCTCCCCAAAGTTTCCCAATGTAGGAAGCTACTATCAATAAAATCTTCCTCTTTCTGTCACAAGAATGGAAGAACAGGCACCACATGTACTCACCATCAAACTGGCACTGGCTGATCAACACTAAGGTGCTCACACAGTAGTAATATTCTTGGGGGTATGGGGGTTAGGGGTGAGTAAACTCACAACTAATGAACACAGTGAACATTGTAGGGAGGAAAGGGCACATCTCAAATCATGGTTGAGATGTGGCAAAGTCATAATATGTAACCAAAATGTTTGTACCCTCATAATTTCCTGAAATAAAAAAAATTGAAAAAAAATCTTCCTCTTTCTTTCTATTAAGCACTATGTGCTGGGCATTCTTCTCAAAGTTTTACCTCTGTTAATTAATTTGATTCTAAGAATAACTCAGTGAGGTAGGTTCTAGCCCCTTTACTAGGTAAGGAGACTGAGGTGCAATGAAATTAAGTAACTTTCCTAAGTTATACAGCTCACCTGTGGCACAGCTAGAATAAGACCAAAGCAGCCTTGGTCCAGATTCCTTCTATTGGGTATTCTGCCACCTCAGAAAAATTCCAAGAACTTAGTACTATCATCCCCATTTTTATTTTTAATAATAAGGAAACTCAGGCTTATTGGAGCTTGTTTACAAAGGCCACAGAGTTAGCGAATGACAGGGAAAGAATTTAAGGCCGTATTTTTTCATTTTTAAAGCCTGTGTATTATGGGCTGAAAGTTTGTGTCAATCCAAAATTTATATATTGAAATTAAATTTCCAATGTGATGGTATTGGGACATGAGACATTTGGGAGGTAATTAGGTTATGAGGGTGGAGCCCTCATGAATTGGGTTAGTGCCCTTTTAAGAAGAGGCCAGAGAGCTAGATTGTTCTCTTCCTGTCATGTGAGGATAGGAGAAGTCAGCTGTTTGCAACCTACAAAGACAGCCCTCACCAGAACTAAACTGTGCTGTCACCCTTATCTTAGATTTCCAGCTTCTAACAATACAAGGAATAAATTTCTGTAGTTTTTAATCCACCTAGTCTATGGTATTTTGTTATAGCATCCTTGAACTAAGACTAAGACACTCAGATCAGTCTGATGGTATATACTGATGATCTGTGAACCATGCTGAGTTTAGCCTCAACATGGAGTAACATAGCTTCTTATCAAAATTTTCCACTGCATCATGGAGAAATAATAAAAGTCATGATGCCCTCTCCACTCTTCTTAGAGTAGGTGGAACATGATGAGAAAGGAATATGGAGAAATAGCCAGGTTTCAAATTGTCAAATGTTTTTTTTCCATCACACTGAAGAGTTTTGGTTTAATGTAAACATAATGTGGAGCCATCAAAAAAATTTAATCTAGGGAATGAAGAGATCAGGCTATTTTTTTTAAAAAAAATCTCACAGGACTTAATACATGCCAACTCTCTGCATTCATGAATTAGACATTTACTGTCATCTAATTTGAGAAGCCTCAATGTCCTGATCTGAAATAATTTGGGATTTTGCTGAGGTATGAACTTGAATCCCATGCCATATGAGGCTGGAATGGAACTAGTAAGAAAGCCTGAAGTCCATTAGTAAATATGATCTGACTCTGTATCTTTGCATCAAAGACCTATGCCCCCAGTATTAGCACCTGCCCAAATCATAGCATACCTATAATAATGCAATACTTTTGCTGGTGTTTTTCCTAGTCCTGATTGCTCTTTGAGCCCATCTTATATTCCAAGGTCCTGTGAGTCATCTTATAACTATGTACAACTTAGAATCATAAAGTCTTATATTTCATTTTAAATAATTTATACTTTCACTATCTAACTTTTCCCACACAACAATCCTGAATTAGGCAAGGATAGTACGCAGTTTAGTAAAAGTTAACTTACCATTTTGGAAAATTAAGGGACCAGTGAAGAACCAAGTAGCTAAGTAGTGATGGAATCAAAACAAGAATTCATAGTTCATTTTGTGGCCATGGTAGTGGGATGGAAATGTTCTATATCTTTATTGTGGTGACAGTTTTACAAGTATGTAGATATGTTAAAACTCATCAAATTGTATGCTTTAAACGGAGGCACTTCATGTAACATAAATTATGCATAAGCTATACTTCAGTAAACTCAGTTTTAAAAAACAGATCCATGTTTCTTAACCTTAATATGAGATATTTGGATTAAAATCTAATCTAATCTATTCTATCTTAGACTTTATCAAAAATGAGACAAAATAAGAAATACTTTGAAAATTTTGCATTTTTCACAATATTAAATTTAAACTCAAAAGTTCTTCACAATCTAGTCCTATATTAATTTATTATACTAACACTAACTCTTCTATCTATTTCCACTTCCTATTTCTACCTCCATTACTCACCTGCATAAATGCTCTGCTACATTCAAGCTATTTCATGAGACTTTCTGTGAATCAAAAGGAGGTCCCTGTGCTTTGGTTTATGTCAGACTCAGCTGGAAAAGCCTCTTCCCTGCTCCTCATACACACCCAAATTACTTACATCCCACTTTCTCATTCCTATCTTCAAGATTTTTGTTATAGCTTTGTTTTGGTGATTATTCTTTTCTTTAATTCATGTAGCATGCATTGCATTTTGTTAATTGGACACTTACTTCTTTCCTACAGTCATACATTTGTTGAGCATCTCCTATGTGCTAAGGATTTTGTAAACACATATACTTCTTCTGCCTTTTCCTAATTAGATTATAAATTCTGCAATGAGTAATTATATTCTTGGCATCCCTACTATATATTAAATAATGGGCACTCACTTAAGTTTGTATAATATGGTTCAAAATACCCTGGACAGTGAACCAGAAAACCTATTCTGGGTTCTGACTCACTAGATGAGCAAGTTGGAGTATAGTCTACTGTTCTAAACTTGAAATTTCCTGTTTCGAAATGAGAAAACTGTATTAAAAAATTATGCTACTCAGTTCTGAGAATCTGATGAAGCAACGTATGTGTAAGTGCATTATAAATCGTTGTGTTCTTTCTGCAAATGTGTTGCAATCTTGGGTGAATCATTGCCTCAACTTTTACTGCTTCTTTAGATGTTCAACAGTTGGTCATATGTTGAAGATAACCAATTGATACATAATTTATTTCACATCAGAACTAATATCCTATTATGCACAATAATTTAATTTATACAGTAAACCTATTACTTCCCTCCCCCACCCATTTCAGACCAATTTACAGAAATGTCTCAGCTAAAAAATATTACAAAGGGTAGAACAACATTTGGATAATGGAGCACTTTTGTTTTCCAGCAGTAAAACTGAAATCTTGATCAGAGAAGTTACCCTGGCCTGGCTAGCTCTGACTGAAGATTCAGCAATGCCACTATCTATGCATAATAAACTAAAATGTTGACAGAGTAGGTGACATGCTCTCATGATTGTTTCTAATCTGTTTTGTTTAATATAGGTAATGGAGTAAATATAATGCATTAGTTTATAAATTATGCTAGATAGTTTTAACTTTTTTGGATTAAAGTTTCTCTCTTCTAATTTAGTTTTATACATGTAAAGTTTATTGTAGATTTGATTAATGTATACTAATTCTCAGGATGCTACAAGAATTTGGTACTTTGTTAACTGGATTCCTGCTTTCAACCTATTTCTACTAATTTTTCTCCTTTAAAATTATAGCATTCTTATTTGAATTTACTGTTTAGTTAGCTATGCTACTTTTCACCAGATACTACATTACATATGACTCCATGCTTATCATGTTCTTTAACACATTCTCCACTCATTTTGGCCAGTTGACTCAGTCAAACAAGTGGTCACTTAAAAGATTGAAGTGATTTTGAAATGAATCATTTACTTGCAAAGATTCAAGTGACTTTGAATCAAGTGAAGTGAGCCATTGATCAAGTTTAACCATGTACCTGGCAGCTCCTGTGCATTGGCATGCAAAACCAAGCAACAAATCCATGCTTCTTATAGCAGGAACAAGCTACCTAAGCAGTACAGTGAGAAGAATCTCCCCTTGCAGCTACAGATCAGATGCAGAATGATTTACTCAGACCAATAAATCAATGCAGGCTTGAGAGGGCCTTCCTGACCTGGGAATGTGCTGGAACTGCAAGAAATATTTTCAGGAGAATGAAGTATGATAAGGGAAAGAGTAAAATACACTACCCCACTTGCATTTGAGTTCTGACTTGGCTTTTGACATAAGTGGGTCATTTTCCCCAATTTTTCCATCTCACATCTAAGAGTGGTAACAGTTGCCCTTGCCATCTCAAAGGACTGTTCTGAGCATCAAAAGGGATCATGCATATGAGAACATGTTGAAAAGTGTACAATACTATACAGATGTAAAAATCAGTTTCCTGCTTGCATCTCCTCATATAAACTAATGAATGACATTCAGGATGAAGGATGTGCAAAGGTAGCTAAGGTCCTGATTCCTTAGATTAGGGATTTTTTTGAGGGAAAAGAAACAGGATTTTGTTATTTCTCCATTTTAATTTAATAATCATTTATTGAGAAACTCTGTGTATGTGTGGAACATTATGATGACTCCTACAGAGAATACAAGGTGATTAGGTGAACCTCTTGTATTCAAAGAAGCTTAAAAATTAAATGAAAGAAACACTGCAGAACTGGAAAGGTGTAAGTAAATTCTCTGAAACATTAGCACAAGCATGGAGAAGGAGTATTTTTGGGCAGAGTTTGAAAGATGAATAAGAGCTTAAGAAGAGGAGAAAGTAGCAGAAACAATCGTGCTGGGCAACAGTATAAGGAGAGGGACAAAAGTGTTAGTGGATAGTCCACTGGAAGGATGAAGAAGAGAAGTACTGAGATGTTGGACGCCAGAGTGAGAAATTTAGACTTTAGGACAAGACTAGAAGCCCCTAGACACTTTGCTGTGCCCACTTGCTAATAAGACCAGCAAAATGCCAATACTTGGGTCCAAATATTTGAATTTTAGAGTCCAGTGTTTCGACATTAGCTTCTTTTTATCAAACTTTACATTTGAGCAGCTCTGGGGATGTTTGGCACTTCTCCACTGTATAGAAAATGTTCAGAGTCAAGGCAACCAAATTAGATATTATTTGATCAAACTGCCATTGAGCTCAATAAAAGTTTCTCTTTATGCCCTGTCATCCAACAAAACAAATAAGTATCAACAAAAAAAATTACGTGTGAAGAGAATATTAAACAACCGAAGTTGCAAACATTTTCCAAAAGCCTGCTGCCTAAAAGCCATTGAAGGATTCCTTGGAAATTGTCCGAGAGGGCAGTATATTTATACAGTTGTGACTGAATTCATGTGTCTACTGAAATTATAGACTGTATACATGCAGCTGAAATATAAAACTGAAATGCTCATTATCAATATCAAATAGTTTCTGACAGTCTTCCTGCCCTAAATTTACATAGGCAAGCAATTTCAGACCCTTTCTAGTAACCAGGTTTGGTCCAGGCCTCAAAAACTACAAGTGGTGCTAATTTTACTAAAAAATTATAATTTAATCAGACCTCCATATATAAATAATTTGGATTTAAATTTTTCAAAACAACCCCCTCATTTCTACCCAAAAACCTGCCTCTGACACAATCTTATAGTCCAGTCAGGATTTATGCTGCAGTAACAACCCCCAAGCAAGCAACAAATGTTAACTTTGGACTCATACTACCTTTACACCAAAGATCGGCTGCAGCTCTGTCCCATGGCACCTTCACTCTGAGACACAGGCTAACAGAGCAACCACTATTCGAGACATGATTTGAGATTGTAGAAGACAGAAAAAGAGATGCAGAGGGTGTCTCTTGGCAATTAAATGCTTGGCCCTGAATTGAAACTACAATCTATCATCTGAGTGAGTCCAGCTTATGGTCGTATCAGATATCTTATCAGTCTTGTCATCAATTTATATTAACATAAATTTTTAGTTTTCTTAAAATACTCATATGAAATCATTTCTTTCCCAAACTACACTTGTGAAAACTATAGGACTATATTTATTCCTAAAAAGTCTTTTCTTGCTCTTTTTGCACCAGTGGTTTTAGCCTATGAAATGCATCGTCTATCATATGAACTGTATTTCCACCTTTGGGTCTCATTGTTAATTGTATTTATTTGTACACAAGAACAAGTTTAATTTCTTGAAACTTGATATAAGGGAAATTATTCTTCTGAACCTCATCAGTTCAAAGTTCTTCCAAGCTTCAAACCCAGTACTTCAACCACTTTAATCTCAGTTCTAAGCTCTAGCGTCATCTTCTTCAGCAATAGTCTCAAAATGCCAAGTTTTCTCAAAACTGTATAAATAAAACTTGAATTGTATACATAGATTAAATTTAGATAATATATTAAATATAGATTCTAAATCTTATCAGACCAAAAGGAGCATTGTTATAGACCAAATAAGAATGAAAGAACTATAGTAAAATCAGAAATTTCATAATGGTGAGCTGAATTAATAGTCAATTGAAGTGTGATTGGTAATCAGTAAAAAAGGCAATTCAATCTGAAAATATTTTTCTGACTGGTCTTCCAAGATGCACCAAAATTTATTTTTCAAAATTTATTAAGCACCTTCTTTTATATCAGACTCCTGGGATAAAGAAACACTTTCAGATAGGGCTACTGCTTCAAGGAATATATTCCCTAGGGTGGGATGAGTGTCAGATCCATTAAGAAACATATTCAGTTGTTTGGCAGCGGTGATGATGTGAAAGCATGATTCAGGTATAGTCAGGCCAGAGATGGAATGGTCAATTCTACCTGAGCAGTCAGAAAAAACTTCATAGAAAGGCAACACTAGAAGAGTCTTAAATGATGAACAGATGTTCATTCTTTTAAAACTTTAAACCCTAGCAGAAATAGAACTAACTACTAATCATTCCATTCCAAAAAGGTACTTGTTTACATTATATTTTGCTCATATAATTAAAATGGAATTCCATAAGGATCTCTGTTCGTGTGTATTTCACTGACCCACATTTCAAATTTAATTGCTTTACTTGTATATAAATTTGAACATATTGATACATATTTTAAACTAGTTTGCATATATTGGAAGAAACTGGAAAAGTAATACCGAGATTCTAAATCACAAACCATAATATTTAGTTATTCATACTTTACTACTACCTGAACTATTCATCCAGATCCTACCCATGGAGAACCAGAGTGGATGCATATATTTCCCCTACCAAAGCAGACAAAAGCTGGAGAAATGATCCAACAAAAGATGGCCAAGAGTGGGTAGAGTCATAGTCGTTGAGTCTGCACTATAGTCCCACAGAGTTTGAGGGCCAAGCCAGAAAGGCCAGGACCAGTCAACAAGTCCAAAGGGCAGCATAGAGTCAAAAACAGGAGACTAAGACAATAGTAAGTTGACAGTTGTAGTGAGAAAGAAGAGAGATTAGAAATAACCTAAGGAACATTCCGGACTGTCTTGAATGGAAATGAAATGTCATTGTTGAGCTTGTTTAAGGTTAGAGAATTTGATTGGACAGCTTCTATAACATTTATTGATCTAGTAAATATTCTTCTTATTTTAAGAAAGAAATACCTCTGGTAAAAAAGAATTTATTAAAAGAATACTGACATAGGTAATACAATCAAAGAAAAAGCTAAAGTAACTACAGCTCAAGGTAAAGAGCTAGCAGGCAGGTCCAGAATCCACAATAGGAAAGATTCATGGACCTTTATTCTGGAGCACTACCATTACATTGACAAAGCTGCACGGGTCAAGTGTCTTTCCCCAGATCAATAAACTATGGTCTGTAAGGCAGGGTCATGTAATCCAGAAGAAGGAGAATCAGTGTAGGTTTAATCGCCCAAGAGATAGTTGCTATTAATGTATTTTCTAACAGTTAGTGATTAAATACAGATGTGAAAGTAACATTCTGTTGTAGGCAGCAGCCACATCCAAGCATAAAACCAAGCAAATAAAGTGACTATTGTATCAGCACAGAACTTCTTGGATGGCTGAAGTTAAACCAGTAGATTTCCCTTCTCCCCTTGTCTTTTTGAAGCCAGTGTTGCCTTAATGACTTTCTAAATAAAACCAGTCTATAGCGTAAGTTTAAGCTATTTATATCATTGCATTATGAGGTCAAAAAATGGCATTAAGAGATATTTAGCTTCTTTAGCTTCTTTGGATTCTAAACATCTAGAAAAATGCTGCACACACAGGACTTAATAAATATTTGTTAAATAATTTGAAAAACAAATAAATGTTTTCTCTGGTAACTCAACTTCCAGAGATATCTCAAACACAGCAGCCTTTCTCACTGGACATTATAGGTAGCAAATACAGCTTTCTCAAGACAACCTCAAAATGGCTGACACAAAAATCAAATAAAACTCATAGTTATATACCAGAATCTAAGTGTTCTTGGATGACAAAGCATAGCAACTAAGGGGAAGTTGGCATATCTTCCAAGATCCAATAGGACTCCTGAGTCATTGGTTGAGATACTGATCTATAGAGCAAGCAATCATTGTAAAGTCAATTGCATGATAGTTTTATCCCTTATTATTATATTTCCCTTTGCCTAAGGCTTTATTCTACAAAGAATTCTTTTTGAAAATCCAATGAGATTATGGGATCTTTTTATTTTCTTTACGTGGCTGTAGTACATATTTGGCTTTGTGCCTGTAATTTATCAGCAGCTGGCCCTCAGGCACAAGAATTTTTGTAGCATAACACAATAAATAGTGACCAGAATAAGCTAGGACCTGTAGGGCACAACCAGTACAAACTTCATAAATGTTGAGTTTTTGCTTCTGAACAACCTCTTGTGATGCCACAGTTTAATTCTCAACACATCTAAAAGAGAGAACCATTTTTACTATTTGCC
>RJWJ010049946.1:0-10080 GCA_004363605.1 Indri indri | reverse complement strand
GCATCACAAGGCATACTCACACACACCGACAACGCATTAAGAGACACGCCAATGAACCAAAAGTGCACATCTTTGGGATGGCAGAGGAGACTGAAGTACCTGGACAAAATCCATGCAGACATGGGGAAAAGAATATGCAAACTCCACAAAGATAGTGGCCCTGGCCAGGAAGTGATTTTTTTCTTATCAACATTATAATAAAACAACATTGAACAAAATGATGTTACTCAGTACTGCTGTATTTCTTTATTATTCCCTTGATGTTAAGCAAGTAAAGGTGCTGAATAAATACTTGTGAATGAATCTTAGACTACATTGGTATGTTTACTGCTCAAGAAAAAGCATTATATTTTACTCCTCTTTCTAGGTATAGCACCCTGCAAGAACATAGTAGCTGCCCAATAAACACATTTGACAAATAAAACATATTATAGACAGATCCAGGTCCTAACATCTCTTTAGAAGTCAAAATATTAACCATTATACTTAGATAAATTAATTTGCATATTAATAAAAAATGATTAGGATAGGAAAGGGGGCTCTTACAGTTTAATAAGTAAATTTTAAATATGCCAGAGATGTTCGTCCTGAAAGCATCGTTCCACATTTGCTACCTGCCTCATAAGATTTTGACATGAGGCAGGGGAGTACAGGGAGGCCACTCTGCCAGCCCCTGCCCTCCGGGTTAGCTCCGGGTTAGCTCCTCCTAGAGCTGCAACATCATGGGGTCAACTTGTGCACCAAAGAAAGGGCCTGCAAGGCTCCATCCTGCCAGCTAAATACGGTTCCATACACCCTCAGTGTTCCCAGCACTCTGGAACCTTCATGTTCCTTTCACAGTCTCGAGGCAGAATTTGTACTTCAGGACTGTGAACTGCTCATGGAGAGAAGGACTTAGCAGACTGCAGACAATTTACTTCACAAGGAGCCCTGAAAAGTGACACACAAATCGGTCAATTGTCTCATCCCTCGTGTGACTTTGAATCATCCATTGAAGAGACACAACATAACCAACCCCAAAGGGATGCCAACGGCAGGGCTCTAGAGGCCCAGAGGCCTGCACCAGGGAGGCTGGGGTGAGATCACACGCTCAAAGCATGAGCTCTGCACTCAGCAGCTCCCGGACTCTCAACAGACCACTCACCCCCCCTCCAGTGTCACTTCTCAATCTGTTAAATGGGCATGTGTGGCTAAAATGAACCGGAATGGTACAGAAAGTCTCTGACCAACAGTAAATGCTGCTATCATTGTCAGTGTTAACATCATTGTTATCAAACCAATGAGGGAAGTGACATCCCTGTGTTCTCTAAGACAAATATAAAGGAGAACCACTCAAATCAGTAGTCACCTCCCACAGTCTCCCCTCGACACAAACACGGAAGAAGAGAGGAGAGCAGGGGAGGGAGAAGGGCCTCAGGAAAAACAGCCTGGTGTCTGAACTTTCACCTGTGTCAGGGCCTAGGGACTGGCCTACAGCCAGGATCTGCCACCTCCCCTCTTAGCCCCCAGGAGACTCCTGGCAATGCTTTAAACTGAAGCCCAGAAGCGATTTCGTCCAGGGTGGGTTCGAATGCCATGAAGTGCCGGACGGCCTCTTAATTTGAACCCATGGAGAGAACAAGGCAGTCTACAACCTCCGTGCTCCACTGCACAAAGTCCTCTGGGCTACGCAAGCCGCGCACACACAGTAGCACGTGTCTGTTGCACTGCTCCCACGTCAGCCATTTGTGTCCACCTGGCTGACCTCCTACACCACATGCTTAGGCTCCATGAGCTCAGGTTCTTCCTGCCCCGTGTGAAGTGCAGGGAGCTCAGCTTGACCTCCCCACCTTCATTCTTGTCCTGGTGGCCAGACACAGGATGACTGATTGGCTCCACCCTGTTTTGAGCTGCATGCCAAATCTTTCCAGGGCACCTGAAACGTAGGTGTCTGTGGATGAAGATGAGGAACTTCCCTCCCAGTGGCCCCCTGCTGGCCCTGACTGTTGCTAGAGGGAAAGGCTGGGAATCACATCTTCCAGCAAATTCTATTGGTCCCAATCAGAGCTGCCCACCATGAATAAAGTTTCCTTTGGAGGATATGCCCTGGGGGCATTGGTTCTGTCTGGGGCTCCACCACTACTGCTGGTGCTGTGGGTATAGGAGGAGGCCCCAGGGCCATGCCGGGGGGCTGGGCTGGGAGTGGTCTTCATCTCCAGGCTGGGTAGGAGATTAGCAGACAGTTGGGCTGTTCTGCTGGTCTTCCACCCTGACTCCTGGTCCTCCCTAGGACACTGATTTCCTACGTTAGAAAACAAAGTAAAAGTGGGAATGGCAACCTTGCTGTTTGGGGCTGGCAGATGAGGAAGGACTGCAGCTGTTGGTGGGACCAGCTGAAGGCAGGGGCTTCATAGTGATGGTGTGGACTTCCAGCTGCGCTATCTGGCAGCCCAGGATCTATGAGCTGGCCACTGCTTCATCTTACTTTTGGCTCAACGATGAGTCCTGAATCTCATCTGCTGTGTAGCCCACAGACAGTAACTCGGCCAGGGGGTCCTCATAGTCAGGGAATAACGCAACGTCAGGTTCCTTCTCATGGCCCACATTTATCCATGGGTCCCTCAGGATCTCTACAGAAGTACTTGACTCACTGGGGTTGAGGATCAGAAATTTCTTGAGCAGGTTTTCATACCCTATAAACATGAAGGAAAGAATATAGTATATTCCATTCCGTATCCACTCTCACAGCTCCCCAAAGTTCTTTCCAACAAAAGGCAGGGACCCAGTGACTGTGGGAGAGAGAATGACTCCTGGGCTCCACACACCCACCACAGGGCCATTGTACTTTTCGTCCTGGAAAAGTTTCAGGGCAGCATAAGGGGGGCTGCCACAGAAGGTGTCTAGCTTGTCTCCAAAGGTGAACCCATTGCTGAAGCCAAAATCTGCAACCTCGATGTTCGGGTCAGCATCCAAAAGCAGGCTCTCCAGCTTTAGGTCCCTGTGGACAACCCTTTCTGGTGGCAGTACTATCCAGCAGATGCTACCCAGTGGAATCTGTCTCGAGCCTTTTTCTCTCTCACACGGCTGTGGACCAGGAAGTAATTGAACACCTTCTCCTCCACTACCATAGTCCACAGCAAAGGTAGAGTGTTCCCTGGGCTTCAATCACCTCGAATAGGTTTCACAATGTTGGGCTTCATGCTCTGGACTTCAAGGGGTCGTCTCTGGAGGCTGGAGGAGCTCTGCTGACTCTTGTTAACAGCCTTCATGGCCGCCTCGGTCCCCGTCAGGATGTGCTGGGCCAGCCTCGCCTCAAGGAAGCTGCCCTGGTTAATGTCTCGAGGAGCCAGTAGCTGTCCACGTGGTCTCCTCCCCAGCAGAGATGGCCACGAGGCCCTAATGCACATGACCTGCTAATACACTAGCAATGCTAACTACCAACCTAAATTTTTAAAAATATACATATCAAGAAAAAAATAAATAAATAAGAAAAAGTGAAAATAAAGAAAACATGAGATGAAGAAAAAAGGTGAGAGCAACAAAAACCAAAGAAAAAAACCGAGAAAAACAAAAATATTTTAAAATGAGGAAAAAAATAAGAAAAAAAGGAAATAAAGAAAAAGAATAATGAAGAAAAAATAAAGAAACAAAGAACAAAATTTTAAAAGAGAAGGGGAAAAAAAAAAAAGAGTAGAGGGGAAAAAAAATAACAGACAAAAAGCCAAAGAGGAAAAATGCTCACTGCGGTCAAAGCCCCTCAGATCACCAAGAATCAGCTTCCCAGGTTAAAAGGACCAAAAGCCTAGGCACAGCCAGGGACTGGAAAAAGGGACTGGAATTCCCTAAAAGTGGTTCCTCATGAGGTCATAGCAAGAAATGGGCCAATCAGGGATGGGGATAATCTGCAGTGCTTTTCTCAGTTTTGGACTCAACCCTCTTCTCTTTCAAAAAAATAAAGAGGTGGTGAGGATCCCACAGGTCTTCTTGTTTATTTGGGTTATGGCAATTAATATTTTACCTCATTAGAAATTAAAACCTGTAGGATGCTTCAATGCATTTTCATTTCCAGTTTGAAAAGCTGTAATGATTTTGACCTTTTAAGAACTCATAATGTCTACACTTAATATATTCAATTCCTTTTTCTTTAAACTCTAAATAGTCTCAAAATGATGCCAGAACTTAACTGGCATGATGATACTAAAATAAAAACATTCCCTTCCATAAGACACAATAAGCTGGCTAAGTTGTCCATACGGGTCCCCTCTCCAATAGAGATGACCTGAGGCCTTGCTGCCCATGACCTGTTAGCTACACTAACTCAGAATACATCTCAAAAGCTGAGAGAAGATATCTTTCATCCTATTTTCATTCCTCATTTACAGTTTTGCCCAGTTTCTTTGAAATAGATTCCTCCCTTCCACAAGCCAGACAACCTGCTATGTTCATTTCAGTTATCTTTAAATGCAGAGGCTGCAGCTGAAACAACCTACATGTCCGTATTATATAGCACAAATGGGGCATCCAGGTACTGGGCATGGCACCGGGGCCTCAGGGGAGGGGACCAAGAAGCCCCTTCATTTATTCCTTCTCTAACACTCCTCCCTTCTTGACATAGGTTCGGGGTTCTGATCTATATCATTTTCTTTCTCTTTCAAGAATCTCTCTTAACATTTCTTGACAGGCAGATGTGGTGACATATTCTCTCAATTTTTGTTTGTCTAAGAAAGTCTTTATTTCTTCACTTTTAAAGGATAATTTCACCATATACAGAATTCTACAATTTTGTTCATTCTTGCCCACACGGTTTCTGAAGAAAAGTCTGATGTAATTCTCCTCCTTGTAGCTCTATAGGTAAGGTGATTTTTCTTATGGCTTCCTTCAATATTTTCCTTTTGTCTTGGATTTTTCTGCAGCTTTAATACGATATATCTAAGTGTAGGTTTTTCAGTATTTGCCTGCATAGTGTTCTCTGAGTTTCCCAGATCTGTGGTTTAGTGCCATTAATTTTGGAAAATTCTCAGCCCTTATTACTCCAAATGTTTCTTCTGTTCCTTTCTCTTTTTCCTCTCCTTGAGGTATTCCCATTACACATCTATCATACATTCTATATTACTATAATAAGTGCCCTACGGTTCTTGGATATTCTGTCGATTTTTTCATTCTTTTTTACCCTTTGGTTTTCAGTTTGGGAAATTTATATGGAAGTATCTTCAAGCTTGCAGATTTCTTGGCTGTGTCCAGCCTACTGATGAGCCCAGAGGCATTCTTCATTTGTTTCCGTGTTCTTCATTTCTAGCACTAACTTTTGAGTTTTTGTAGTTGCCATCTCTCTGCCTCCATCACCCATCTGTGCTTACATACTGTCCACCCTGTCCATCAGAGCCCTTAGCGTATCAATTCTAGTTATTTTAAATTCCTGGCCTGATAAATCAAAAATCTCTGCCATATCTGAGTTTGGGTCTCATATTTGCTCTCTTCAGACTGTGCTTTTTGCCTTTTGGAATGCCCTGTAATTTTTTGTTGAATACTGGACATAATGTATTATATAAAAGAAACTGGGGCAAATAGGCTTTTAGTATGAGGTTTTATGTTCATTTGGCTAGGATTTAGGCTGTGTTTACTGTTTGCTATAACTGTAGGCGTCAGAGGCTAAAATTTCCCATAGTGTCCCTGGTTTTACCTCCTCTGAGCCTTACACTTCTTTTAGCTGACATCCCGTATTACCACACAGGAGGCTGACTGATGTGGAAGCAAGGTGTGAGGGGAGGGGAAGCCCTCTGTAGTCCTATGATTGGTTCTTGGGCTTTTAGTGAGCCTGTGCCCCTGAGCTGGGATCTTCAAAAGTGGGTCTCAGTTTTACTTTTCCCCCCTTAGGTGAGACATTAAGGCTAGAGGGGGCTAGAGTTGCATATTTTCCACCCTTCAGGGCAGTTAGGCTCCCAGTAAAACCCAAGCAGTTAGGCTTTGGTAAATAAATAGCTTCTTTTGAGGGGAGACTTCTGTTAAGGAAAACAGAATGCTCTGGGTATATTTCAGAATGCCAGAAACAGGAGGGGAGTTTTGCGAGAGGCTGGTGGGGCTCCTGGAGGCTCCCCTGACACTGGGCTCTCAGAGTCTTTAACTCTCCAAGCTGGTGCACACTGAGCTTCCAGCAATTCCTCATTCACATTTTAGCTGTTGTTGCTAGCATGGGGGTAGGGATGGCGTTCTGCTCCTGGACTTCTGTTTCTAGTAAACCGTGATCCTAGGTATCGCCTCTCTGTCCATTTCTCAGGACAGCAGTTTATCCTGTGACCTCAGTTCTCTAACGAGTCTAAGAAGAGTCACTGATTTTCAGTTTGCTCAGCTTTTTTTCTTATTGCAAGGAGAGAAGTACAGACTTCCAAGCTCTTGACATGTTGTCCCATTATGTTTTTTTGCTTATTAATGTGTTGTTTTGGTAGTTTAATAGTCTTCCACATTTATAATGTTCAAAACATCCAAAATATAGGTTTGTTTACTTATAACATGCTATTTGAAAGTACTATTTACACACAGTAAAAATATACTCAGCACACACAAGTGTTTAGAGAAGTTGCTAATCTCTCCAACTGTGCCAGTCACCCCACATGAATCTTTCCTAGTACATCTGATGTTTAAAATCTCTCTGGCTGTTTTGATTACAAGGCTTCTTTCTTTATAAATAACTTCTAAAACCAGATGTCAGCCAACACAAACATGGCTCCATTAGTCAGCCGGGGCCGCCAGTTAAGCGTCTGGATAGCCATCAGCATCCCTCTCCATAATGAAGCCCCTGCCAGATGACAGAGTGAGCCCCAGCAGAATATGCTGTTCTCTTCCTCACGCACGACTCATTTGTTGATGCCCCGTAAGGTAGCAGGAGGGAAATTACTTCATTTAAATGGAGCAGTTTCCTAGATGTTAGTTTATCATGGTCATTTGCCTTTGAACATGCATTTATAACCAGCCCATCACAAATATGTTAGATATTCTAGTGTCCTATGTACCTTTTTTCTCAAAAAAAAAAAAAAATCAATCTACCCTTCAGAACTAAAACAAATTTAAAAATTACTTTCCAAAATAATATGTTGGGAAGAGCAGATTTTGGGTTTTTGGGAAATATATGTTTGACTGCTGATATTCCATTATTCTTTCTTTGAAAGGTAGGGGAAAGATATTACCTCACTGCAATTATTTAATATTGAAGTCTTTCTGTTTTTCAGATTGTAGGGGTTTTTTTCCTGGACTTTGTTTTGATAATTTCTCTTTGCTCCTTTTTTTCACCATCAAATGAATGTCCCATTTTCCCCTGTGATTTTTGGCTTCAAAACTTACTCATTTACCTACGTAAATTGATAGTGAAATTTATTACATATAATTTATGACTTTAGAATCACATTATGGCAACAGACCAAAATGTCACACACAGGGTTTTGATTTCACTATGGGGTTCTGCAGGTGCTGCATGCAAGGAAGGAGATGGGAAAACTTTAAAGCCACGATAATGGAGAAAGGACAAACAGTGTATATCTAACGGAGACTCTCTTTGTCTGACTTTATCTAATATTCTGTGGGGGCAAAGCTGTCTTAAACCTTCCGAATAGTTGTCCAAGATTCTCATAACAGGACATAGCAGATTGTATAATATCCAAATGGGCTGTTATTAATACTCATCCCAAAAGATCATTCCTGAAATCCAGATCACTTAAAGAACACAGAAACCTTACTTTACAAAAGATTGCTAAAGGACACCTTTTCACAAAGTCAAGAATCCATTGGCAAAATCATCAACCACCAATTACCTCTACCCAGAATGTGCCTTCTTTGTAAATTCAGATTTTTGTATATTGGATTTTCTTAAAATAGAACACAGCTCAACTTTTGTTACAGAGGTTATATTTCTTTCTCAAAAAACTCCAGATTTTTATATAAAATTGGCCTCACATTGTCCCAAAAACTATTCTGATAAAAGTGATGTAAATTTTCAGTTCAACTATATGAAAGAGTAACTACCGCTCATTCTTTGCAAAAGGGACCTGAAGTTGTTTAGAAGCCACTGAGCCAGTGGTCACTAACCCCTCATCCATCAGGACCTCCATGGATCACAAGTGTGAGGAGAATTCCAGTTAAATAAGGTCATAGATCTCTCATGCAAATGAGATATACAAGATGATTAATCAATACAGAAAAACACCATTATAGATTACTAGTAAGCAAAGCCCAGAAGAAATTCTTATTGAAATTTTTACACTTTAATTTCTGGGAATAAATTAATGCTATGAATGAAACTGACATCCTCTTGAATTAAAGGCACATTCAGAAGGATTGCAGTTTCATTCGTAATCTGAATTGCTTGCAGAAGATGGCGCCACATTAGTTATCTATAAGTTTCAGACATCGTACACATGTGAAAAGTTCATTAGAAGTCAAGGAGCTTTACGTACCTAAATTTGGTTTGTGGATGAATATGTTTGTATTACATAAAACCTATAATAAACACTCAGAAGATTCTATGATTCTACAAACCAGAAAGCCCTCAGCAGACATTGAATCTGCTGGTGACTTCATCGTGGACTTCCCAGCTTTCAGAACTATGAGAAATAAATTTCTCTTGTTGATAAATCACCTAATTTATGAGATTTTGTTATAGCAGCCCAAATGAACTAACATAGCTGTTAACATTATACCACTGCTTGGTCCAGAAAGTACTCGATATGTTGTTAGATGTTAGAGCTATAGTCTCAGTCAAGGCTACCCGAAGTATGGCCCACATGATACCAGCCCACCAAGGTCTGACAGGTGCCACTCCTTCCCACCCACTATAACTTTAAAGCCAAGATGAGTTAATTCATAAGACAGTAAATCGAGTAGCTAATAAATGTGTGCTGAAATTCTCAAACTTACTACTAAGCAAAGAAATTTAAAACAATGACATTTTTTGCCTATCGAGTTAACAAAGTTAAAACAGCAATAATACCCAATGTTATGTGTAGTGTATGGTTAGTTTCATACATTTGACATTACTAGTATCAACCTGTGGAAAATAATACACAATATAATCCAACATAAATTGCGTGCGTGCGTGCGTGTGTGTGTGTGTGTGTGCGCGCGCGCGCACACATGAGCACAAAAAATCAAAATGTTTATCCCTTTTTGGCCAGCAATTCTACTCTGGGTAAATATCCTAAAGAACTAATCCTAAATACATACAAAGCTTCATGCACAAAAAGCTTGCTAGAGGATAATTTACAATTGGGAAAATATAGGAGAATTCAGAGCAATGACTCCCAAATGAAAGAGGGGGCCTGGTCACTGTTGACTGTAGAGATAGCTGCCCTATTAGTCATGATTACTGATGGGGCAGTGTCACCACCCACTGACATCCCACTGATGAGAAAAGGACTGAGCCACTCGTCCAGATGTGGAAAGAACAAGTGAAGATTTTCATAAATGCCTTCCAATGAAAAATGAATCTCTTGTAAAGGAAATTACATAATAGCAAATAAAAAAATATGAAATTAATTTTTAAAATGCAAAATTTTCATAAACAGTCTGATTCTAACCACATAAAAATGATATATAGAAAGAAAGAATGAAAGAAAATTTTAAATGTTATAAGTAGACTGTACTCAGTTGGAGGGACTTTGGATAAGTTTACTCTTTCAATTTTTACATATTTTCTAAATTTTTCAGAAGCTTATATTTCCTTTATCATGGAAAAAATGTTAATCCCTTCAAGACCAAGCAAAGTCAAAAGGTGCCTACCTCAGCATGCTGTAGCAAAATATTTATCAATAGCAGGTCATTAAGACTCTTAACTTCTTTTTACTGTGTAACCATGTTACCTGGTTATTGTACAGAATATTGTCAGGTTATTTGTACAGAAGACAGAATGGAGCTAGTTTAGTGGGGAAGCGGATAAAAACCATCCTGTCCACTGGTAGGATTAACTAGATCATCTTTGTGCTGTTCCAGGAAGAAAGCAGCGTACACACTGGGACACACCTGGGAGTGTTTAAGGGGCTTAAACACTCCAGCACCATGCATAAAATTTAGTCATATCAAGGACAAACATTTCTAATCCAAAGCTACAGAAACATA
>RJWJ010049945.1:0-10075 GCA_004363605.1 Indri indri | reverse complement strand
TTAGAGGTTGCTCTGAATGCCAGGCACTGTCCTAGGTCCTGGGAATTCAAAGATGAGAGGGCTGGTAGCTGTCTTCAAAAAGCTTCCAGCGTTGCAGGGAAGAGATAACCAGGTTTACCAGCAGCTGCGTGGGCATGCGTGCAATGTTCAATAGGAGCATTAGAGAAGGGCTCCGCCAGAGTGAGGCAAAGGAGACCTCAAGAGGAGGCAGCTGTGCCTTGAAGGATGAGGAGCAGAAAAAATCGTGTGGGGAGGAGACCTAGCAGAGGAGCATGCCCAGCAGAGGAAAGAGCATGCTCGAAGTGTCAAAGCAAAGGAAGGATTGGTCTGTCCGGGCCCCTGCAAGTTCTTTATCAAGAATGGCTTTGGGGTGAGAAAGTCGGAGAGGGGATGGCTGGGAAGGGAGGTATTGGAAAAGTAGTCACTGACGACAAAAGGAAGGGCTTTGCCGATGTGTCTACTCTCGAGCATGGGGTGATGAGGAGGAACCTCATTTCTGCTGGTTCCTGTTTCCACAGGGGACCATTAGTAGCATTACTTTCCAGGTTTCCTGTTTACTCTGACTAGCATCCCTCTCCCAGCTTCTCTGCTTCCTCACTCACTCCTGCCCACGACTGGAAACTTGGGCTCTGTTTATCTTCTATTCTGTATGGAACAACTCTTCCGATCTGTTCCTGGCCACGCTCTAGAGGGAGTCTGTCCTTCCAGGGAGAGATCTATCTGTGGGTGTCTGCGATACAGCAGTTTAATCCTGGGGTGCAGTATTGGGACACTACTGTTACCCCAAACCTAAGCCTGGTTCTTTGACTACATTATCAGTATTAAAGCTGACATTTTGATCTCTGTCTGTCTTTGGTTTCTTTCACTGAGTAGAGAACAGGGGGATTACTTTTTTTTTAATATTTTGAAATGTCAAGGCAAATTAGAGAGGTTAGAATCCACCCTCCAGGAAGAGGGGAGTTATTGAAGGCACGTGAGCAGGGGAATGGCACGACAAGGTTTGAGTGTTTAAAAGGTCCCTGTGGCAATTTGGTGGAGGATGAATCGGAGAGCAGAGGGAAACCAGTTAGGAGAATGAAGGTGATGAAGACCTTAACTAGGAAAGCAGTGGCAGTGGAGGATTTGCAGAGGAAAAGAAAAGGGATACATTAGGAGAGATGTTTAGATGATAGAATTAATAGCATAGGGGGTTGACTGGATGTAGGAGTAAGGAGGAATCTGGGTTTCTGTTAAGCCAGCTAGAGTCTCTTTGTTGAGATAGGGAATAGGGAAGAAATGTAGGGTTGGAGGGAGGAAAGGGTGATAATACGTTCATTTTGTGCCACGCTGACTTAGAAGGCACAGAAAAGTCTATTAGGCAGTTAGATATATAGGCCCAGAGCTCTAAGGAAAATAATCTGGCTGAATTTACAAATTCACCTATATATAATTGGTGAAGCACAGGAATAAGATAAATTGCCGAGAGAGGGTGTAGAATGAGGCAAAGAGAAGTGAATGAATGCAAACCAACATTTAAATCAAGTTCAACAAAAAAATATATTGAGTACTCACTGAGAGCTAGGGAGACTATTATATTATACTTTCTTTTATTGTCTTCAGAGCTTAACAGAGTACCTGGCATGCAATAAAGACATTTGATATTACTTCAGTATCTAAGTCATCACTTGATACCTTCCACAATGCCCAAGAACTCACTTTTGTTTTTTTGTTTGCTAAGAACTCAAGCTGTGTGCTAAGTATCCATCACAGCATCAATCTATTTATCTATCTGGTCATCTATCATACACATATATAACACATATAAAAGCTAATATTTATTGAACATAAAAATGTTTTACTAAACATATATTTTTGCTAAATTCTTTGCACACAGTTATGTAAGGCAGGTACTGTTAATTCAATTTTACAAATGAGGAAACTGAGGCTCAGAGCAGTACATCAGTCCAAGAATTAAAACCTGACCTGGACAACTGCAAAATCCTTGCACTCTCTCTAACAAGGAAGATGCAACACGAGTTGAAGTCTTTAGGAATTTGCTGTCTGCATGGGGAGATAAAACATCCCCTTGCAGTGACGGAGAATAACCACAAAGTGCAAAGTAAGAAAGAGCATGTCACATGCTCTTGATAAGTTACCAAGAAGACTGCTTAACAAAAATTAATATTAGACATAAAGGTAAACCACATTAAGTTTGGATCCTGTAACTTATTGTGCAATGTTAAGTGCTATGAATCTCAATGTTTCTCATCTCTAATATGAGTGGAAAATACATTCTTCAAAGATACACTTCTGCCTTCCACTCTGTGGAAAGGCATGTTATAGGAAGCTCAGTGACCAAGGTAGACACTCACATTGTAGAAATATTTTTCCCTTCCTCACTAATAGAAAAAAACACACCCAAAACAAAAACAAATGGAAAAAGGGTTGCAAAGAGAAAAAGCATCAAAAAGATAGAACTACACTTATTTGTCAAAGTATTCATAATAAAAAGAAATTGCATCATTGTGAAAAGGCTCTTGTTTATAAACATCAGCAAGAGAAATCTAACAAAGGAGAGTATGTGAGAACATTTAAGCTTTGGTAATAGAGTTGGATGTTTTTCTTTGTGAGAAAACTATAAATTAAGATCACAAAGAAGACAGGACATTCTAGTTCCTATTTAGTGGTTTTTTTACTGTTCGTATTTATTATTACTTTGTATCTATACATTACTGTAATAGAAAGCTATCTGCTAGAATAAGGAACACAATCTGCTCCATTAATCTATCTGCTCAGGAGTAATCAAAGTCAAAGAAGATGAGATTGAATTTTCTGCTTGTATTCAGAATTCTTTAAGAACAGTCCTGCTTTTTGGAAAATGTTCTCATTATTACTTGCAATAAAAGTAAATAATAAAAAGTATCCATGTTTTAAATAATGGACTTTTCAGGACCACAGACAGCTCAGCATATTTTAGTTACTTTCACCCCCTGCCCAATGTATTTCATTTCATGGTCAAAAGTAAAATTTTCTATTTATACGGTCTTTGTTTTCAAATTTACATGCTTACTCTAAAATAAAAAGGCATGCTTGGGAATAGTAGGTGTTCAGTTAATTTTCACCACTTTCGTCCATTTTTGATATTCCATCTCAATCTTAATTACTCATTTAATGTACTCAGGAATGAGTGATAACATTACCCAAGATCTAGATTTTCCTCAAATTCTTCTTTCAAAATGTCCTTGATACTCGAAAGCAAAACTTGCTCTAACTGAGGTTGGATGTGCACTTAAAAGGGAGACGCAGAGAGGGGAGTCCATGAAAGATCAGATTACGATTACCTTTCTTTCAAGTTTTATATAAACCAAGGAGGAGAAGAGGTGTACAAATGCTACTTAATCCTCACCTCTCTACTGGAGTTTCTCCACAGGTGCAATGAGGGGAGGACCTCTGGGATTGAAAATTCAGGATGGGGTCAAGAAGGGGAAAAAATGTGGATGGAGAAAGTTGAGAAGCAATTGGATGGAGGTTGGTGTATCTAACTATATCATTTAATCAAAACTTTTAGTAGCTAGTGAGATAAACCTATATGAAACCAATTTGAACAATAAAAGATAATTTGTTGATCATATATGGAAAAACACATGAGTATACAACTACAGGAACAGTTGTATCCAGGTGCTCAAATTATATATTATTAGCACTCCTTTTCTCTCCATCTCTCAGCTTGACTTTTCTCTACCTTGGCTTCACTCTCAGGAAGGCTCTCCCCTCATGCTAGCAAGGCGGGCACCACTGGCTCCAGGCCTACATCCTATCAGCATAACATCTCCTGAGAAAAATTTCAGCAAAAGTTCTGGCCTGTTTTCACAGACTAATAGGGAGATGGGATACACTGATTGGTCAGGCCTGAGTCATATGC
This sequence comes from Indri indri, assembly GCA_004363605.1. Taxonomy (NCBI): domain Eukaryota; kingdom Metazoa; phylum Chordata; class Mammalia; order Primates; family Indriidae; genus Indri; species Indri indri. The sequence continues at coordinate 6,174 of RJWJ010049945.1, read as the reverse complement.
TAACCCCTATAGACTGAAAAGAGAGAAGGGAGGAGAGGTTTTTCAAAGAACCATAGGGGGAATGGCTGATACATAAGCAAAAACGACAAACGGAAGATCCAACACATGGAGCAGAACCAAGTTGCCCCTGTCATCGTGGCTTAGGCTATGCTAGAACAGTAGACTGCCAGCCAACACACGTGAGCAAGCCAAGATCTGCAGCTCTATCTAGCCAACCTGTAGACTTACGAGCAATAGTAAATGGCTGTTGTTTTAACTCGTCAAATTATTGGGACTGTTACGTAGCGTTATTGTGGCAATAGACAACCTACATACATGTCAAAGGTTCTATGAAGTCCTGTATAAAGAAACATGCTTAACTTGGTTTAAACTAGTGCTTCCCAAATGTACCCTCACAGCACAACTATAAACATCCTGAAGAAAAATGTCGTGGGACTCCAGCTTGGGAAATACTTCCATAGTCACATCCAGGGACAACAGTACTAGACAGATGCTTTTTAAAATCTTAGGTTATCAACCACCGTGTATGGTGGGTGTAGTGAATTGGCCTTCAATATCCGTTTCAACCCCATGTTGTGTGCTTCCTGATATTACAGAGGTTGGGAAGCTAAACACTATCTTTCTCAGGCTCTCTTGAAGTTGCTTTTTTGGATGCAAATTAGGTTTCACCAGTTAGATGCACCTGTGGGAGATTTGCAATGTGAAAGTGAGGCAGGGCCATGTTATCCTGTTTGTCGTTGGCAAGCAAGATCTTGGGGACTTTTTTTCTGAAGTAACATTCTAAGGTCTAGCTTAGCTTCTGGATGTTCAGAGGCATTTGAGGTGGCAGCAGTGGTGGCATCTTGCTTTCTCCATCGTGACCATCATAGAATGTTCTTGAATCAACAGTCCCAGAGCATGTGGCAAGGGCAACCACGACCTTGGAACCAGTTTTCTGGTAGTCAATCCTGAAGGTCCAGCCTAAAGGCTCTTCTTCAACTCTCCCAATGATGTACTAAGCAATTAGATCCTGAATGAAATATCTTTCTGCTTAAAGTAACTAGAGAGGGTTCAGTCTCCTGCCCTAATTGATGACTGATTCTATATTTAACTTGTTTAATCTTAAATTCTGTCACCCATAAAAATTAGGGTTAATAATATCTCCCTTGTGGACATATTGGAAGGGCCCATGAGATAATGGGTAGTTCTGTACCTTGCATAGGGCAAGTGCACAATAAAAGGGATTCTTCAAATACGCTATGACATCTTTTGGAAGTACCAATTTCATTGTCCTGTTTTTTGCACATTTTAACAGGAGGAGCCAGTAACAAGATTGTTGCATACATTTGTGAGGTGAAAATGACTATTCTTTTCACCCTTTTCTCATTTGACAAGGGCAGATATTGTGCACCTTGTGCCATAATTGCAAGGAAAATGCATCCAAAAGAATGCAAGGTGAGAATGAAAGAGAGAGAGAGAGAGAGAAACAATCTCTACTCTGTAAGGTTGTTGCTACCTCCATTCAGGGTCCTTACACCACTTGTTATTCCCTGTTTTTTCTAAATTAAAAATTTCTCTGTTTGCTGGTATCTTTCCCATCTATATTTACACATACTTGAGTCTTTTCAATCAAAAAAAATTAAAAATCCTCCATTTACCCTACTTCCCAGCTTTTTCCTGCCTTTCACAGCCAAAGGGCTTGAAAGCATTGATTATGTTTACTGTCTCCTTTTCCTCATTTCCCACACATGCCTCAACCCCTGGCAATGCAGCTTCTATCTAGTTAACTCCATAAAAGTTTTCATTAAAATCATCAATGGCCCATGTCACTTAGCTACATATCAGCCTTCAATATATTTGGTCCCTGAGGTTCAACTACGGAATTAAACACTCCCTCCCTTTAGACACATACTTTCTTTACTCAGCACAATAGAGAATCCTACCTGTTTACTAACAATTTGTTTCCCTTTCTTTCTGGCCTTATAGCTACAATATATTCGCTAGTCTTTCCTGGAGCCCGAGCGACTGACTTCTACTCAATAGAATGTGAGTATGACGTGTGTCATTTCTGACCCGAAGCTTTAAAGAAGTGAGTAGGACAGCCCATACTCTCTTTTTTTCAGTTCAATTGATGGAACGAAGATGATAGTAAAGCTTTAAGGGATGCGGATCCACGAGACAGAAATAACCTGATGAACCTGGGTCTCCGACTTGCCATGCAAAGGAGAGGCACACAAGAACTAGAGACATTTACCTCAAACTGATAAGTGAGAAATAAACCTCTATGTGTTTGAGCCATTATATATATTTATATTTGTTGGTTATAGCATTGCAGTGTACCCTACTTTAGGTGGTGTGATGTTGTAATTAAAACCTAAAATACACGGCAATGGCGTAGCATTTGGTTGTCAGATGATGAGGAAACAGACAGAATTGCCAGAAGATCGGAGATCCCAGATGCAGAAGGAAAATGCTTGACGAAACAGGTGCCTGCAGCAGTTAGAAGGCAGAAGTACCTTTGGAGCCTATAGCTCTAGGCAAAGTTCTAACATGTGGAAAAGCCAGATGTTAGAGTGTGTTGGCCAATTCTAGATATATTCCAAGGACTCCAAGAAAGAGACACACTCAGTCAAGAACTGGATAAATAAATAAATAAAAAGGAACAGAGACAGTCCAGAAATGCGGAACATCATAAGGATGAAGAATTATCAATTCTGGATCCCTAAACTGCAGGAAATAACAGTGAGAAGATGTTGAATGACAGAGGTCCCCAGAGATTTCTCAGTTAACTAAAAGAGCTTGAGTTTGTAGCAGACGTCAGATTAAGTGTGTTGCCACCTAAAAGCACTTTCCTGGGAGGGCTCTTTCTTGCTCAGTGTCTCCAAGGCAAAGAGGCAGCAACAGGAGCAGAGCCAGCCTGATTTCTCATCCTTCTGACCATTTCTCACTATCCCCCCAGCCTAAGCAATATCATCTTTTTAATTTTATTAATGATTATTATTAATTATTGTTATTATTACGATTTGCTTTCTAAATGATTTTCCTGCTCCTGTCCTGGACCCTTGTCCAGTCTATTCTCAGAATGTTGAATGAATGAATGCATTCTGTGAACAGCAGCAGGAAGGGTGGACGTTAAACCCAGGGCTTCTCCTGGTGAAAGGAAAGAAAAGCACACGATTTGGAGTCAGCAAGTCTGGCGGCTAGCTCCAGCACTTGCTATTTGTATGACTTTCTAAAAGTCACTTACCATTTATAAGCCACACTTTCCACATCCATAAAATGAGGAAAACAATAAATGTCTTAATATTAATAACTGTGAAAACTGATAAATGTAAGCAGACAGAAAGCACAGGTGTTTGTGCTATTGTTTCTGTAGCCTGACAAGCAGTGGCATATTGTGGTCCTCGCACTAAGGTGTTGAAGTCATTTATAATTCCTCCAGTGACATTTAACACATTGGGTTAGTTATCATTAATCAAAGGCAAGGTCCTAATCCCAACTCTGTGATCTTTCACTCTGCAACCCAAGCATGCATCTGGACCTCAGTTTCTCCATTTGTGAAAAATAGATGATAATATCCACCATGCCTAGCTTGGAGGGATACGGCTCAAATGAAACACAGGTGGTGAAATCCTTTGGCAAACTGGGAGATTCAAATGCAAATGATTTATGGTGGTTGACGACATGGCTTCACATGTCTGAGTCTGGTGTCCTCAGCTACAGTAAAAGAAGAACCTGGCACAGGAATTAGGAATAACAAGGTGTCTACGCCCTCATCTCTCCCAAACCAACTTCCCCAAGTCAGTCACATGGTAGGCACTCTTTCAGTGCTTGCTGTTTGTTTGAGAAGCATAGACTTTGTATATCCTTTGCATTCCTTAAGAATCTTTTTTTCTATCATCTTTTCCTAATCTGTTAGATTTGCCCTGAATTTTTGGACCAAAATATTCATGTTTAAACTACCTTCTGAAATGGTTTGTAAGTGGGTATATTATGAAAGAATAGTCAAGATCAAGGAAAATCTTGCTTGCACTGACTCTATCTTGAGTTAGTTTTTCATGTTAGTCTATGATGTCACACACATTTTCATACTAAATAATGTGCCCTTCGCTTCCTTTACTTAAAAGCTATACAGTTTTATGGCTCTGATAAACTACTGTCTACTTTTATCTTTTTATGAGAAAGGCTGTTCCTCCTGCTGTTTCAGCTTGCTGTGCACGTGGACATGTAAAGAGGGCACCATAATGTATACATGGGTAAAGGTGACCTACATATATGATGCTACAGTAGGGTATTAAAAGAGTATTAAAACTACAATTTCAGCTATTTCTCCCAATTAAGGCTAACACGTCTGTGATTTTAGCCTCCCATTTGAAATAAAAGTCTAACGATAATTAGAGCATAGAGCTATTCACTACTGTACTTCAATCTGGAAATAATTGTCTTTGTTCAATTAGGAATCTGCATTTTCATGCCAATCTTCACAGATTATTTTGAATGGAGAATGCACTCTGATTAAGAGCTATCCTTCTTGGAAAAAAACAAAAAACAAAACAGCAGCCTGAAGTACTCATCTCCTTGATAGATTTAACATTTTGTTTTCCCCTAACAAACTGAGAAACATGTCATATAGATGGGCTTTTTGGACTTATTTATTTAATATGGCAAAAATCTCCTTGGAGATGATGCCTCAGAGTTGGGCTTAGAAAAGTGTCAGTTTATCCAAGGCCTTCAATTCACTCGTTATATGAAAATGACCAGGTTTTAAACGGAGTAAAATCTGACCATTATAATTTTGACAGTCATAGACCTGCTTGTTCTCCTCAGTGATCTTTAAATATGGCATTATATGTAAGTCTTAGCAAAAATCCTTGGGAATTAGGAATTGTTATCTCTATCCAACAGACGAGGAAAACATAGCACAGAGAGTTTATCTGATTTTCCCAAGGACACAACGTGAGTCATTGCTGAAACCAACAGTCAACTGCAGGTCTGGCTCATTCTAAAGCTTAGGTTCTCTCATGCCTCTGGTACATTTTCTTACTAATTTAATATAGCCAAAGAAAATGGATGAGAGGCATTCTTGTAAAATAATAAGATGTAGATAGAACTATGAAAAATGCCAACTGAACATATGTCTATGCTGTAAACCACCCTGCTCCAATGATTCTGAAAATGCCTATATTTAATTTTTCTGGTTGAAAACATGAGTCTTACAAAATATGAAAACATATTAACATGATGACAACTTCCCTAAATAATATGAGGTACTATCTATATTAAAATATGATCTAATCCTTTCTCCAATATGGATTCCCCTAGAAACAAGGCCATGTTTTCTCCATTTTTGTATTCCTTCAATCAAATGTAGTTATTAATCAAGAAAAAGAAGGAATCACTCTCTTAATACCCCTCAGGAGTAAGGGAGGATATATAGAATCCATATATAATTTACATGTCATGTGTGTGTATGTTTTAGCATACATGTGAAAGTCAAAAAAATCGCATCAGTGCAGGAAGTAGAACTCTGGCCAAACCTTTCATTATCCCTTTTAGAAACATTATACAGGCATTGTAAATCTCCACCTTTGATGCAATGCAATTCCTTCTCTTTAATAATACTCTGGTAAACCTACACATGAGTATTTTCCCATTCTTCTCTGTCTTTGCCATGCCGTTTCATAACAACAACAAGAAGAAAAGATTTACTTAAGCACCTGGATAGAAAGCGATAGCTAACCCAATTTTTCTTTTTGAAAATAGAGTTAGTATTGGTGAGATTTCAGGTCAAATGGGACTTGTAAGCAAAGATGGTGATAACTTCTATGTTTCATGCTAAATTTGATTCTGGCTGTGTAGTGTTTGTTTGGGGCTGTGGGTTGCACGGAGGAATGTAGAAAGTTCTTTTTTTATCTACCTGTTTCTTAGGCTGTGGCAGGTGTGAAGATAACTTTCCAATAATAACTGGAAGCAATATTCCCCACCTTCATAGGAACTTGCCATCTGGTTCTGAGGGCCAGAGATAATTCAGTCTCTAAGTTAGCTCAGTGCCTGAGAAAAGACTGATAAATGAGTTTGATTACACTGCTGCACGACAGTGTCAATAACACATCAGTGTTTAGCCATGCTGAGTGAGCTCTTCAGATGTCTTCAGAGAATAAAGTAGAGCCCTAACTGAATTAACCTATCTCAAAC
>RJWJ010049944.1:0-10079 GCA_004363605.1 Indri indri | reverse complement strand
GGACATATGCAAAACATCAGGGCTTTTTCTTTTTTCTGGAAATCTAATTTAAAAACCACTGTTTTGATTATGATTTTCCTTCCTCTTCCTTATGTCCTGGAAAGAACCCTGTGAGATAGTATCATTATCCCCATTTTACAGAAAGAAAATGAGATTTAGATTAAATGACTTGCCCAAAGTTAAGAGCAAATATCCAATTTTTTTTTTTTTTTGGTCTACAAATCTAATGCAATCTCCACTCTACCATGGCAGCATGAATCCAATGTAGTGCCATTCTGAGTACGCACAGATCCTATCTTGGTTTCTGGTTCACCTTTTCCAGCCACTTTAGTGGGACATGTGACCTTTCAGGCCATCGTCCTCCCCCTGGACAATCTGTTTACATCAGAAAGCCAGAGCTCTTCACCCGCTACAGGGAGGTCCAAGGAGTCCCATCTCATCTTCAAGGTTCACGTGTGTTAACCACTGCATTCCTACACACACTTCACTGTCTATATTGAATCCTTATGCCAAGTGGCTTCAAGGGTTCCAGAAATATTATCTCATTGTCCTTCAACACCCTGGTGGAGAGGGCTGGAGATCAGAGCCCTTATTTTACAACTGAGAAAAGTGACTTGGCCAAGGTCACCTCAGGAATCAGAGACAGTGGCAGCTGCTCTCCTCTTGCTGTGGCCTGAGCAGTTCCACCCACTAGCAAAGGGCAGAGTCGCAGCTGCACCCTCTCTCCTGAAGGAAGAGAAAATGTCAAGGGCTATCCAGACTCTAGCTGCAGGGCACAAACTCATTACCAGCTAGGGTTAAGGATTAAAAAAAAAAAAAAAAAAAAAATCCCTGCATGATATACTACTATCCAATGATGAGCTTTATCAGGCTTGAAGCAGTTGACATTGTCCACAATCAAGATTCTAAACCCAGTCTGCATGAGGGCATAGTTTGCATTCTCTGGCCACAAGGTGATACTAAAGTAGATCTGGAAAAAAATAAATAAATAACATGGAGAGAGTTTCATGCTGCCAGATTATTTGAGCTGACATTATTACTATCACGCCCAGTGATTAAGAAGAAAATAAAGGCAGAGTCCCACTTGTCTAATTTGATTATCAGAGAAGGTCTGTGTTGATTACTAACGTCTGTTTGCAATTGGGGGCAGAAAAGATATATCCAATCAGCTGAAAGCCAGGAAATCACACACAGGGGCCCGAGGTCTGGGTAAATAAAATTTAATAATAAATGGGATGTGCTCCCAGATAAAGAGGTAAATAACAGGCAGGGAAAAGGGAGGTTCAGAGAGTTTAGGTGGGAAGGGGATCCCAGCCAACCTGGCATATGCGGAGAAATGGCGTGTGTGCTAAGAAGGGAAGACACGCTCAGGGCAAGAGTAAAAGGAAGAAGGCAAAGGAAAGAAAAAGACGGCAGTGAATTACAGATGAGATTGCAGAGTGGATATGGTCTCAGGAGAGGGGATTATAAGTGCTGTTGGGGGCGGTGTACAAGAAGCCTTCTGTGTACATAAGGGAAAAAGGGTGGCCAGATAAGGATCCCAGAGCCACGCGGAGAAAGAGTGCATGGCGGAGGGCTAGCATTTACTTGAAACCCATCGGCACGTTGCATAGCAAAGAAGGGGCTGGCTCGGAGGCTGCCCTGCTCTAACACACGAAGAAAGAGCCACAGCAGCCGGGCAGGAGGAAGGAAGGACAAGGCACCTAGCAGTTCACAGCCCTGTATGAAGACTCTAGTGGTGGCCACGTCATCGCCTAAAGATATTTACAATATGTGCAGCCTATAAGCACACGGCCCCACTGGAAGCACTTTGCACTGTTGAAGTGATGCTGATACCCGAGGCTGAGAGTGCTGTTCCTTCTCATCTGTAAAATGGGGTTTAATAATATAGTTTGTTCTTGGGGATTGGGGGGGCATGGGGGAAGAAGATAATTTAAAATAAGGGGACTGAGGTAACCCTCTGAGGATTGAAACTGTAAAATCAACATGTTACAAGTCAAAGCAGAGATAGGCAAAGTCTATAAAAGAGGCAGAAAAGTGCCCAGGCTGAGTAAGAGTTTTACTGAACTTATTAAACATATCCAAAGAAGGAGATGGTGCAACCAAAGGGGATTTGATGGGAAATGGACCAGAGTAGTGCCTTTTCCAGTAAATTCAAACAAGCTTCTTAGCACAGACCTAAAGGGTTCTGGTCCCGTGGGCAAGACTATCTCTACTGTGGCCGTCTTAGGGTAAGGCTGTTAAATATTCCAACCATCCAATTCCACACCATAGTTCTGCACTCAACAATCTTAGCTTGTGTTATTCTGCAGGGGAAATATTCTGCTTAATTTAGAATTTCCCCTGGGTCAGCCCCAGAAGAATGTGTTGACTTCCTTGGAGAGCAAGGCCCCTGTGCTCACTGAGCTTTGCTCAAGGGAGCAGGAGGGGAGGTGTCCTGCTGGCTGAACAGCGAGGTTCTGCTCTGAGCCAGGAACCTGCCAGGCTCCAAGGTATGGAGCTGTACCATATATCCTTGCCTTCGAAGAACCAGTTCATGGGGAAGTCAGGCGCACCAATGGTAGAAAGCGGTAAATGCCTATAAAGACCTGGAGTTAAGCCACTCTTGCATCTGCATCCCTTAACTATAAAATAGGGTAATGATATCGATGAGTTTATACTTGTAAAGCTCTTAAAACAGTGCCAGGCACATAGCAAGCTCTCAATGAATGTTAGCCATGAGCAATTACTAGGCACCATAGCCTGTGTCTTCACTCCACTGTGCCTACTGTCCTCTTGACTTCGGAAACTTTTATTTCTTAATGCCATTTTTAGTAACTGCAATGTGCTTTCCTTTTATTAATAGGATATGATTATCAGGATATAAACACTATGCTACATGCAAAAGAAAAAAAATCAGCTTTGTTCAGACTGAAATAATCATTTATAAAGTGGGGAACAGAAAGAGCTTCTAACATATTCACAGGTTATTTTAATACGCTCCAAATAAATACCAAGAAAGGCAGTGTTTATAAATAGCATTCGAAACAGCCCCTTCTACTTTCTTGGTGAATGTGCACCAGCTTGTCAATGTCCCCATTGTGCAGGGCCCAGAGCTGGATATAATTAAATCCTATTACCCAGGAAAACTTGCAGCATAGTTGGTCTGACACATTTAGTGATTTATTAACTCAATCTGCAAATGTAATGAGAATAACTGTGTCTGGGTGGTGGGGGATGGATGATATGGTATGATGCCATCTCGGTCCTCAAAGAGCTTATAATCCAATGGATAAGACAGATATGGAAATGGCTAAATATATTTCCAGGCAGAAATAAATGAAGATTAAGTACACATTCAGCAGCTAGAAGCACCAGTCTCTGAACTCTTCGAGGGCAAGTTTCTGTCTGAGCCCCTTCCTCTGTAGTGAGGGACAGCTTGGCAGAGGGATAGTGCTTGGAAATATGAACTCTGGAGTCAGACTGCCTGAGTATGACCTGGCTCAGGCTCTTTCCTGTGGTATGATCTCAGTTGGATGTGCTGGTTAACTTCTCTAAACCTCAATTTCCTTATCTTTCAAATAAGAATAATAAGATAACTATCTCAAACGATGGATGAAGGTTGAGATAACGAACATAAAACACATTCCCAATACCTGCCACAGAATAAATTAGCATTCATCATCTCGGCTCACTTCCCCCAATACCTGCCATAGAGATCATCTATGGTAGGCACCACTGGGAGATGTTTGAAGAATGAAAAAGTCAAGAATGGAAATAATGAAATAAAGACAGAATGAATTATTTAATTAAGGTGAATGTTGTGTGGGAATAAATGTGGAAGCTTCCCCCTGACTGAGGAAGCAAGGAGGTTCTTAGAGGATGTGGCATTTGAGAGAGCCCTGGAGGCTGCACTTGCCCAGCGTGGGTGGAGCAGGGTGGATACGCATGGAGCGAGGTCAGGGCCTGGGAAACAATCCAAGGACTGTGGAGCACTTTTTTGGGGAAAGAAGAGCCAGTGGAGATTTTAATAGAGGCGTCTGATGTGATATCAGTTTTTAAACATGCCATTTGGGCCACACACAAAGAAGCAGTGGGAGAAGAGAGCATAAGTTGGTAACAATTAGGAGACCACTGCAAGAGTTCAGGGAAGAGACGATGGGAGTCTGAGCCAGGGCAAAGGCAGTGGGAGTGAGGAGGAGAAGGCGTACAAGAATGGATGGAATCTCCGGGCTAGGAGAGAGGGAGGAATAAATGAAGACTCGGGTTTCTCACCTGGGTGATGGTCACAGCCTTTATTTTAGAAAGAGACTGTCATTAAACCATGAGAGAAATGGTGCATAAACAATTGTTCCATTATTTCTCCTAAATCATATAATCCTAGATTACCATGGTAGATGAGACCGGTCCCCCAAACATTCACCATCTGCTGCATCAATTTTGCTCATCTGTGTCCTAATTCCAAAGCAGCTTCAGGACATCTCTTATTCTTAGAAAGGTCGGCCTTCTACTGAGTTAAAATCTGCTTTTCCATAATTTCTAGCCTTTAGTCCTAGTTTTAGCTTCTGGAAATATAGATCAAGTTTGGACCCTCCTCTCCAAGACCATTTTTTTTTTGGACCCACTTAGCTGGCTAAACAGGAACGCCACATTCGTTTTTCTAATTTGTCCATAAAAATAACATGAGATACCTCATCAAATACTTTGCTGAAATCACAATACACTGTGTCTGCTTCCCTCTGCTCTATTATTCTATTAAATCTGACCCCCTAAAAATGTGGACAGGGTTTAATTGTGTTAGTCGTCACAAACTGGGCACTAATGATCAATGATTTTTGTATAGATGTGCAAGAACTATTTACTTAATCATTTATCCTGGAATTTTTCCCAAAATCACCAAGTTGACAGCCCAAGTTCAATTGTAATAGAATTGTAATGGGAAAACTCCTCTGTGACTCTCACAGAGCCACCATCGCTTTTAGGGAAAGCTTCTGCCACTCTTATATCTTTGATTGCACTGTGCCAGGTCCATCCAGCAGACTTCTGCATTTGCTGGTCCTTCCAGGGCTTGCTGTTTGCATGGCTGATTTTTTCTCATCACTTGGGTTTCAGCTCAAATATCCCCAAGCCCAGAGAGGACCTCTTGACCGCTTGATCTGGACTCAACCCACCTTCATTCACTTTCTCATTACCCTGTTTCATTTTTTGTGTAGCATTTAAAAACTATCTAAATGATTTTGCTCTTTGTTTACTGTAAAACAGAAGCCTCTTGGGGATAGGGATGTTACCTTGTTCCATGTTGTAGTATCAGCACCAGAAATGCTGCCTGGCACAGAGCCTGTGCTGAATACATATTTGCTGAAATAGTGTATGAATGATCACTGGCTTAGGATTCTCACTGCCAGCCTGCAATCCTCTGGCTTTCACAAACCCCAGGATGACATTGGTGGTCTCTCCTGAGGTTCCTGTCACATCTACTTTGCCAAGCAATTTTTCCTAGTTGGTCAGAGTTAGGTCCAGAATAGAAGTTCCCCAAGTCTCTTCCACTTCTGGCTGAAAGATGAAATTATCAGCCAAGTCAAGCAAGGCAAAATGGATCAGATGCCCTGTGTGAGGCTGAGTGAAGCTCCCAGAAGTTTCTGCCCCTGTGCTATTCCTCACACAAAGAGGCTACGTTCCCCAGCTGTCTGCTCTCATCATACATGCTCCCTAGCTTCAAGAAGGGGCTAGATCTGCTCCTGCATTATCAAAGCAAGTTCGCCACGACTGACTGACCTCCTTCTCCTCCCCTACTGGAGTTCTTCATTCCTGGCTTTAACGACTGACATTAGGCAGAACTCTGATAGCAGTTCTTCCCATGGAGTAATAATCAATGTATAGCATTGGTTGCATAGGTCAGAAGATGCTCAAACTATACAGAACAAGAGGAGGAGCCATTCAACAGGGAGCCTCACGGAAGCCAAGGGCCACAGGCAGGCAACTATTTTCAGTGTCTCTATCTCTGCCTAGTCCTCCACCTCCCCACCCACCCAAGGCCACAAGCTCTTGCATCTTTCTGTCTCTGTGACCTTTTAGCTCAAATGCCCACCACTGATTAACTATAGTCTCCAGCCTGCTGGTTCAATTACTCGATAGAAACAGAACTCTGAAAGTGTGTTAGCCAACCCATGAATGGTCTTGTTATTTCAGGTGTTTATCTCCAGTTGAATTAGGCAGAGGTTGAGAGGCCATCACACTTTTCATAGCAGTGATCCTCACAAAGGTGATGACTGGGATTTTCTGAGGCAGGGTGTGGGGAGGGGAGAGATCTCAAAACATTCTAATACGCACAGCATGATGTTTTTGCTAAGGTGACTGTTTCTTGCTTGGCGTGGTTTTGTTTCCCAAGATTAGAGCCCAGTTCAAACCTTTTGTACATCCAAGACCTGAACCTCTCTCCCAAAGGAGGAAGGGGGCTCTCTCTGTGCAGTATTAATTAATTAACTAGCTTTCGTTCTCCTCTAACTGCTGGATTTCTGCTGTTTCTAGCATTAACCAAACATGCTGTCACATCTAGGAGCTGACACCTACTGCACTGGATGCAGTTGTTCTCAACCATGAGTTGTACCCCACCACAAGGGGTGTTTGGAAATGTATGTGAGTGGCTTTGGATTGTCCCAAGGACTGGGGACAGCTGCCAAACTTTAGTGGGCAGGAGCCAGGGATCCTTAACTTCCTGCAGCATGCAAGACAGTCTCTCTCAACAAAGACAAGTCCTATCTAAAGTGCCAGTAGTATCCACATTGAGAAACAGAAGTAGACTGACAAAGCAGCCAATCAGTCATCCATGCTTATGTTCAGTATCTTTATTGCCAGCTACTGTGTTAGTCTGGGAATACAAAACTAAATATATACAACATGGTCCTTGCTGTGGGCTCTCACAGCCTAAAGGGGAAGAGAGTCATATGAACAAACAGTAACAAATGAGGAAATAAAGGAAAGAATTCTAATTTTAGATCTAGAATTCTAGATCTAAAAAAAATAGCTGTATAAGAAAGGTAACAAAATTATAGTACACTATTTGACTCAGCAACGAGTGCTATATAATTGGAATAAATATTAATTTAACAAAAAAACTGTGATGTAACTATTTGGGGAGCATGAAGAGAATGAGAAGTAGGGTGGTCTTTTTATTAAAAAAAAAAAACAAATCCTTATCCACTATAAAAGAAGATCAATAAATAATTCCAAGAAACTTCAGTATAGCTGTATAAGCACATTATTCAGGAATATGGAGATAAATTCCAAAAATGAATTGGCTGCCTTTAGGGAATTGGCAGTAGGACAGAGGTTGGATATTTTTTGATATTAAACCTTTTATTATTACTTAAATTTTTATCTATGCACCTGTGTTATCCTTTGATATTAAATTTAATTTTGAAACTAATACAAGATGATGAAGCCTGTTTGGAGGAATGTGCAAAATGTTATGCATTTATTCTTAACGTTATAATGTCTCTAATTTGTAAAGCTGTGAAGATTTTACTAAGCTAAGTGTGGAGGCCTTCGAAAATGTACTAGCAACCCCCAACATAAGAAGGAGGCATGTTCCAAAAACTTATTTATATTTTTTTATTACCTCTGTTGGAAAATGCCCTGATTAGCCCACCTGGGATAGAAAGCAGAGCCTTCAAGACTCCCAGCATGTGCTGCCACTCAGGGCATAGAGGAAATACACTAAGTCCCAGAGGGAGGATAATTGGGAGCCTGGGAGGAATCCAGGAAAGAGGAGGTAAGGGGAAAGGCACCCCAATAGGCAGTATGCAGGGATGTAATTGCTGGTGAGGTCCCAGCTGACTTTGGGCTTTCTCAGTTTTCCCCATTGTAACTGGTGATTTATCTGTCTCATCCTCCTTCATCTGTAAGTTCCTGGCAGGCTGGGCCCACACCTCAAGCACATCTGAGTCCCCCACATCTAACAGGGGACTCTGCCCATGCTCCCTAAATAGCAGAGAGTTTTGCTTGTTTATTTCCGACAGATGCTATGCTAAGCACTTTCTATGTATGAATTCATTTAGTTCTAGCAGACACCTGGTGAGGTAGGTATTATTATCTCCATTTTACAGAGGCAAAAACTAAGGCATGTAGAGACTCAGGAACTCTGGCTGAATCACACTGAGCCCATCTGAAGCTTTATCATTGAAGCAAATATGGCCACCACTCTTGAGAAAATCTGTTTCTCTGATTTTCAACCCGCCACACCAATATAGTTCCTTTTTTCCCTAATTCTAAAAATGTAGAAGGGAAAAGAAGAAAGTGAGTTAATATTTATCGAGCTATTTTTTTTTAATGTGCCAAGCCTCATGATAATCATTTGAAGCAGATGTTATTCATATCCATTTCACTGGTGAAGAAATTGAGGGTCAGAGAAGTGATTGGATGTTCCCAGGATCCAAGAGCTGCTGAGTTGCAGAAGCGAAGTTTGAGCCCAGGTCTGTCTGATAACCATGCCTTTCAAGGTATTTAGCCTCCAAGATGGCCCCAAAAGATTCTGTCTCCTGGAATGAACCTTTCTGAAGTCCCTTCCCTGGTCATTGAATCAGAGTTGGTCTACGTGACCAACAGAATAAAGTGGAAGTGATGACACATGGTTTTAGAGACTATAAAAGCCACTATGGACTTCTGTTTGTCTCTCTCTCTCTTTCAGATCACTCACTCAAAAAAAAAGCCAGTTTCCATGTCATGAGGACCATGTGGCAAAAATCTAAGGTCTCTTGCCAATGGCCATATGAGGGAGCCATCTGGATGTGAATCCTGCAACCCCAGTCAAGCCTTCAGATGACCGCAGCTCTTGCTGGCAACTTGAACTTGACTGCAAACCCTAAGACAGAGCCAAAATCACCCAGTTAAGCTGCTCTCAGATTCCTCACCTTCAGAAACCATGTGAGACAATCAATGTTTATTTTGAGCTGTTTAGTTTTGGAGCAATTTGTTACACAGCAATACATAGCAAATATATCCTGTTTTCCCCTCTGATAAGGGGCCTGCAAGCCATGCATTTGTATCATTGTGGCTTCCTCACCTCCCTGAGGCCACTCCCTGCTCTTCTTGAACCCAGAGCTCACGCCTGAACTCACAGAGGTGAAAGTGAGCCACACATCTGTCCAAAATAAGCCCAAAGCCAACATTGGATACATCAGCACAAGAGAGAAAGAAACCATGTTCTACCTTCACAATCCTGAACCTGGCCCTGGGGAATGAGTTTGGTGACCTACAGAAAGAGATCTTGTTCACACTGCACATTTGTGACTGTCACTTCAAAGGAACCACAGAGAATGAAGCCATTTGTGTCTTGGTAAAACTCAGGGAGTCAAATATTCAAGGGAAATTAAGGTACTGCATTTAATTAGGGTTACTATGGCCATGGGCAGCCAGAGGACTTTCCCAAGCCTGCCGCATTCCTGTTGCCATTGCTTCCAATTTAAACAGCACATGGAGCTACAGGGGGGTCTACTGGTGCTTAAACAATAATCATAAGAGGGCTGTTTGTTTCTGAAAAACAAGTTCCATGAAATCAGGTACCCAGGTGGAGGCAGGAGGAGAGAAAGCCACCCGAGCAACACACCCCCTCCTCTGCCCAGCTCACCACCTCGCTCCCAGTGCAAAAACTAGTCCTGGGCTGCCACAAACGGGAGTGGATGCTCCCTTTGTGAAGATTCTACTTGGCACCAAGCCCTGCAGTCTGTTTTCTTATCAGCAGCTCACAAGGACCTTGTTAGGTAGGAATTGCAATCACAGTGTTTATAGACAAGGAAGGGAGTCTCAGGGAGGTGACACCCCTGCTGGAAGCCACACAGGTAGTGAACTTGAATTTGAATTAGAATTCTTACTGCATGATGGCCCAAGCTTCCCTTCCTCCACACATCCCCTTAGTTGCCCACAGAAGACATCTAGGGTGGTGGGGTTTTAGACCCAGACACCCCCTCAAACCAGCCAGCAGAAGACCCCACAGAAAGGCAGCATCAGGGAGTGGAATGTCATGGGTTCCCATTCCAAGACTAGTTTGGCCATTTGCTGTCTATGTAGCCTCAGGCAAATCTCTCAACCTTCCCGAGCCTCTG